>SSNU01000110.1:386465-453738 GCA_012064415.1 Gyrodactylus bullatarudis
AGCTTGACTTTTCAATGTTTATCAACCCAATATATAAGACTGAAACACTTTTGAAAATAAATTCAGAAAATTTTATTTTGCCTGATTTAGACTCATTAAAAACGAATCCCATTTCAGGCATTGAAACTTGCAAAAAGCGAGGACGGTCGAAAAACAAAAGAATAAAATCTCTAAACGAAAACATTTAAAGTTGTAATTTTCATAAAAATTTCCTCAATATTTTCAAATATAAATTAAATAAAAATTACTACGAACTTCTCAAATATTAATCGATTTATGGCAAAAATGAACCTTGATTCATTTCTTTGCTTTTTTTGTATTTCTTTGCACATAAATAAATTGTCAAAACTTAGTAAGCTCATATTGTAGTTATGACTATAATCAAAATTATCAATACGAACATGTTTTATCAATGTTTGCATTTATTAATATCGGTATTTAAGTTAGAGAGTAAACAGTAAAGGTGAAAACAGATTATAACTATAGTCAAAAAGGTAAAAATAAAAAATAACTATAGTCAAAAAGGTAAAAATAAAAAATAACTATAGTCAAAAAGGTAAAAATAAAAAATAACTATAGTCAAAAAGGTAAAAGTGAAAATGACTATACTCGAAAAAGTTTTTGTCCAAAAATTTTTTTTTCAATACGAAAAAAATATAAAATTTAACTATAGTTAAAAAAGGAATAATAAAAAAAATTATAGTCAAAAAGGTAAAGGTGGAAAAAACTATAGTCACAAAGGTAAAAATGGGATTGACTATAGTTAAAAATAATATGACTATAGTCAAAAAGGTAAATATGAAAAAAACTATAGTCAAAAAGGTAAAGATGAAAATAACTATAGTCAAAAAGGTAAATTACTCGTCTAACTATTATCTGTAAAGTTTTGATAGGTCTTAATTTAAGACTTAACGTTGAGAAATATCATTTCAAGGTCTTAAAAAATGTTTTTAGCGTTCTAAAACTCGAGGCCCTACTTATGAGAAATACATTCTAACCGTTAAGCAATTCTGAGATTACTCAAAAGGACTTTTAAGCAAATGCAACAAATCATTTAAGGTCATCATTGTTGTCAAAAATCTTTTTTCTCTCATTTTTTCATTATCATTCTATCCATAGAAAATGATTGTATTACTTACAGTTTGACGAAAATTGTATCATGGTTAGGGTGTTAAAAGTTTAAATAGAAAATGTATTCTCTCTTAAAAGTATGCCTTTTTGTCATTTGGTAACCAGACAGATTTCTCATTATTCAAGAGAGAATACTGAATCATTGCATATAATTCAATTTGAAGGTTTAAATTACCATTTATACAGTGGACCTACTGTTCTCTTTACTTAAATTACGTGATGATAATGAATTTCTACTGAACATTGATTCAATCCAAAAACATTTATGGTAACAATACATTCATTCCTTATTGAGATAAAAAAATTATTCAGATGAATATTGTTGATAGGTTTCTCAATACTCTTCCCCAGATACTCAAAAATGCAATTTTTTTCAATCTTTGAATCTTCAATGATCTCTGGTAGACGTTTCGATACTGAATTCATTTTTGACAGTATTTATGTCATCATCAGGATGAAAATTTTCTGTTGAAGAGGATTTAATACCTTCTTGATATCACAAAATTAGGCTGTATTTTGAATTTCGAAAATGCACCAAATTTCCACTTTTTCAACTTTCGACTCGAGGGATTTGAAGCAGTTAAATGCAGATATTCGAGATCAGCATTAGTCAAAGAATTCGAATTCGGCCGTGAAGTTAGAAAGGAATCTACCGTTTTCAAGAAAAAGTTATACTTTTAAATTTTTGATCATTCCCCTTCATGATAATTGATAAATCAAAATTTTTCGATTTCACACATTAATAACGGGTTTCTGTGGATTTTTGCAACTGAATTCGAATTCTTTGACTAATGCTGATCTCGAATATCTGCATTTAACCGCTTCAAATCCCTGGAGTCGAAAGAGATTTTGGGTTCAAAAGTTGAAAAAGTGGAAATTTGGTACATTTTCGAAATTCAAAATACTGCGTAATTTTGGTCAGATTGAATTTTTTCAGAAATTTTTTTTAATTTTCCCAACTTATTGGTGTATTCCATTATGGAATTCGAAAAATAAATTTTTTCCTGACTTTCCTGAGAAAAATATTGATTTTTTGTGAAAATAGTAAATTCTCAACTAGCTTTACATGTATGAATAAGTTTGAAGGGAAGTTAAAAACGTCAAGATGAATTTTTTGGGGTCACTTTTGAAAATGACCCTTTCAAAATAGGATCTCTAAAGACTCATTCTGTTCAGTGAACAAACTATATATTTTACTATTTCGATTCTAAATCACCTGAAAACACTCTATTCAATATTAGATTCTTTAGGCTTGTTTCGATAGCATCGACTCGTCATTGAACCATTGGGCAATGACTAAAATTCCTCATAACTTATAGAATTTAAGTGTAAGTATACAACTAGGAAAAATACGACGGTTACAAAAAATTTATTTATTCAAAAATTTCAGGCTAGAAAATTAAAATTTCTCGACATTTCCGGAAATCGGGGGAGTTAAAATCATGTCTCATGAGTAGAAGCATGCCGCATCATGTCTGTCAACGAGATTGAATTAAATTTTCAATCAACCTTCTACAAAAGAGAATATTATCAAACTTTATACTTTCTCATAGCTATTAAGACGCAGTTTTCAGAGGATATCTTCTACAAAAAAACAATCTTTAGACTCATAATTTTGAACCAAGAAGTTCGGGATAGATTGACTATAACCTGCCAAAAGATATTTTATAATTCACCCAAAAGTCTTAAGGGGATATCGAAACTTGGATAAAATAATCAATATTAGTAAAAATTAGTTTTCATCTACTTAATAGTAGATTGAAAATTCAATACAAAATCGACATTATTAGATGAGATCAAAAGTATCTTTATTAAATAGAATTCCCATAAGAATTTCATTTAGAATTGTTTTGTTTCAGTTTTGTGTCTTTTCCTCAATTGGTTTTCTTAAAGTCTCGATAGGGCTAAAGATTTCCAATACCTTATTAACTCATGTTTCCTAGACTTCTTACGTTATTCTTTAGACTATCGCATTATATATTTAGTATCAGAGATTTATTTTCTTCCAGGTGTATCAAAATCAAGATTACCAAAAGTACTTTTTAACATTGTTAGATATTCTGGTCTCATTTGAATACTCTGCTCATTTCGCAATCAAATTTCCAATCAAACTTTTGACTTGGTAATTAGGTATCGATTGTTTCCGTACTTTGATTTACATGTACTCATGATTATAGTAATTGGATCTTGAAGTAGATTTTTTTTAGTTCAACTTTGGAAAATGATCCCTTCATAAAAGCTCCATGAGTTCCAAAACAGAAACTAAGGTCATTAATCGAATTTATCTTTTACCAAAACAACATTTTTTATCATTTCAGTTCAGTGAAAGAGAAAATAATAGATATAAACGAGCATTGAAAGTATTTACACTTTTTCCTCGATAGGAAACAGAAGGAAAAAGTGTCTTTTTTCTCAGAAATCTGACTCACCCATTTCATTTTCTTTCAAGTTTTTCTTGTTTCATTCTGTATCTTATGTTCTTGTATTTTTTCAATTGAAACTCACCTATTCCATCTAATGATAACGCTTCCCTCCCCCGTAATTTCACATTCTATACAATCTCTCTGTTGAATACTTTTTTGACTTGTTAATCTTTTGCTAGAGTATTTAAATAAAAATACAATTGTAAACTAATAAAAGTCATTTCGTTCCTACTTCAAGTAATACAACATTCAAATTTTTCAGTTCCAAACAGGTTTATTTCTTCTTCAAGGAAAAACTATTCGATGCTACATTAAAAAAAGTCCTAATTACCTATTAGTCATTAGGAGAAAGTTTGCTTTCGGTTTCAGGAAGAAAAAAAACATTTCCCAGGAAAGAGTTAGAATCATCTGGTGAATTATTATCATTTACTAGTTTATGGGGGGTTGGCTTATTAATAATGACATGTAGCAAAAGCTCTAAAATAAACGCAGAAATATTTTTGTAAATTCGAATTGTTCAAATATAAAGGGTTAGAATTAGCATGTATGGGAAGAAAAAAGAGATATCAAATTCAGAAAATTATCTCAGATTAAATGCAAAATTCGGGCAACATAGAGGCATCTTCTCAAAATTAAAAGAGTCCTTAAGTTGATTCACTTTGATTAACGTTACGCATGAGAAGAATTGTTGTTAGAATTATCGAAAAAAAAACAAAATTTTTACAAAAAGAGTGTTTTCAACGTGAAACTGTCATCCTAGTGATATTTTAACTAGTAAAGGTTGATATGTATTTTCTGAAAGTTTTAAATACAGTTTTAAATTTCTCAAAACTATAGATGAATTTACAGAGATAACCTTGATATTTTGAATGTTTCTTTCTCTAGAAATAACAGTATTTTTCTTGCCTATGATAACTGAAAAATAGTTTTTCTGCTTTAAAGATGACAAGCTATTCATATTCAGGTTTGATATGCATTAATCTACCATATACCAACGTTTCAAAGCAACAGGTTTTGAGCATTTTTCATAATTCATCGATAAAATTTATACCATTCGATTGAGAATCAAAAATCATATGCCTTTCTAGTATTTGTTTCTAGAAAAAGCATAACAGAAAACATTAGTGGCTGTCTAAAATCAATTTCAAGTTTTATCCGCAAAAATTTCATTTCTCGAAAAATTATCTGAATTCCAAAGCTTACTTGCGAAGGGATTGACTTTGATGTGAAACAACTCTGACTCTCTCCCCTGTTGGTGCAGAGTTTTAAAAGTAGATGCTGGGATTTTTAAATTACAATTTTAATACGACTACTTTATAGTAGAGGGTCTATTATTTTTTATCGAGTTGGTCTTTTTTATTAAAGAATTCACTGTATTTTGAATCAAGTGCAGGCACTCTGTTATACAAGAAGATAAATGTTGTTGTTTTAACATCTTTGTCGGAAAGTATGTAGACTTTTATCTACTGCTTAGTACAATTCTGAAATAGTCTGAAACATTTCTGATCTATCGTGATCATTCCCCTCTGTTTACTCATGATCTATTCATTCCACAATGAGGATAGACAGTAAAGAAGGGAAAAAGAAAACAAATTTGTAACTAACATGTCATACATATTATTCTAATAATATACTCAAATTATGTCTATCATTAGAAGAACACCCTTTTCCAGCCTTATCCTGAATTGCGTGTTTTGATAGAATTTAAAAGTACAAGTCTTTTAGAAAATGTTTGTCTTTTTGTTAATTCATTCAGCTTATAACTTTTCCTTTTATTTTTGGGAATTTCAACCTTGTACCATGGGCTTGTTCAAATAAAAAATGTAAATTTTCTCACTCTTATAAAGTTAGTTGATCTAATGTTGGGAATCTATGATTAACAGGTAACTGGGGGATTTTTTACATTTTCAAAACAATCATAATCTGTCAATTTTAAACGTTTTAAAAACACTCTGAAAATTTTTTCCTCATGTTTACTAAGCTAGTTACTATGATGATGAGAATATATAAAAAGGAAATCGATTCTTGAACTTTAATCAATGTTTAAAAATCTATTTAACAAAATATTAAGATTGCTTTCTTAAGAGTTCGATTGTTTATATTCAATAAAAGATTTTCAAAAGTTGCGATAGTTTTGGTATATATATTTTAGATTTAAAAAGTGTGGTAATATTTTTACATTGTCTGAATATCTGCCTGAAATGACTCCTTAATTTATTTAATTCCAACTTGATGGTATTTCTTTGGAAAATGAGAAAATCAAGATCAGTTTCATCCTAGCAGGTAACACATGAACTTTACAACTAAAAGGTTAGTCTTTCTTCATATTTTGCTTTAGATAGGAACGAAATCAAAACGCTGAAACTGTTCGAAAAAGAGAATACTTTATTCAAGTAAAAGGCAGACATAACCTGTCCGTGTAAAGCATTGAAACTTTCAAAGAGTTCCCTTATGATGTAATCTGAAAATATAATACATTCAAAGTCTGAATTCAATTTCTGAATTTTTATTTAGAACTTGATTAGGTCATCTATAAATTTTAAACAAATCCATTCTATTTTATTTATTGTCTCGCTACATTTTTTCGGGGCTGATAAAAATCGAAATTTCATTGATTTTCAAGTAGTGAAAATGATCAAAAAATCGAAATTCCGTCGAAAATTAGTTAATACACTTGTGCACCAGTTTTGGTGTGTGAGAATGTGCACACCCCGATTTTCCAAAGTCACTGAAAATACTTTAGATAGAATTCTCTATTGGTTTTTAGTTCAACAAGGTGTAATTATGAAACAATTTGACCTTGAATAGACAATTTGTGACTGAAATGTAATGCATAATTAGTAAGAAACTTTAGCTCAACTTGTAAATTAGGGGAGAGGGTGACGCATTAATTTTTCATCAAAATTTCGAAGTTTATTTTCAATAGTTTCCATACTTAATGAACGAATTTGATAGGGTTTAGTGGTACTGATCGAATCAGGAGAAAATTCTCTACAAGTTGAGACCAAAAACTAGAAAAGTAACAAAATTTGCCCAAAATATTAAAATTTAAATATATTTGTACTACTTCTTAGTAGATTTCAAATACGAACTCTTATTTTTAGCTGGAAAATCGGGGTGTGCACATTCTCACACACCAAAACTGGTGCACAACTGTATGAAGATGGGGATTTATGATTTTGACCAAATTCTCAACTCTTTCATCAAGTAATCGAAGAATAAAAATCCATTTTGAAGGGTATTATGGCAAATTTCATATCTAGAAAAGAGTAGCACCATATTCCCATTTTTCGAACTTTGAGTTAAATTTTTTTACTGATTTTCAGATAAATTTTTCAACTCAAAGTTCAATAAAATGGGAATTTGGCGTTACTTCGAGATTTGGAATATCCCATAATAGATTTTTTCAAATTTCTTTTTCTTCATATCATGAAAATGTTCTACATTCAAAAATATCTTGATCAAATTCCATTTCTTGTCGAAAAAATTGTGAATAAATGATAATCAGGCAATTCTCTCGTCAATTTGAGTTGATACAAAATTTTTAAACATGATATGTCTCAATCTAAAGTAGGTTCCTAGACCCATGTTTTATACATCATTAGAACCGTCTCAAAGAGCTGGACCAGATTATGACTAGAGTTAAAAACCGAAAATTTGAAAAATCTATCTATACTGGACATAGGCCCTGTAACGATATTACTCCAGGGATAAAAACACGTTTCGAACTTTATTTAGAACGGTAGAAAGTATTGAATTCAATGAAATCTTCCAAAACCAGACAAACTCTTGACTTTATGGATTAGGCACGAGGCACAAATTATAAGAATCAATTGATTTTCTTATACAATTTCATATTTCCCTCTCTGTATTATGTAATTTCGTTCCTAAACAAGAGACATATCGAATGTTTCCCATAAACTAGAGGGGGCAATGTCTGATACTAACAAAAATAATTATTATTTTTAGAAAAAAAGTGTGTCCACCTTCTTTGTATTGGAAATTATACGTGTATTCTCATTCATGCTATCATGTTCAATTAGAATAATAACTGAAAATTAAAAGTACACTTTATTTATAGAATTGAATATCCTGCAATGTTTTTCAAGTTTGGAAATTAATCAACTCCTTTACACTCGTAGGAATCTAGGAGTAGAGCTCTTTTTAAATCAGCAAAATTATTAAAAATGCTTGGAGAATTTCATAAATACGATGAAAACACCTCAAGATCAAGGACTGGATTTGGATCTTCAATCACTGATATCATTCTTAATCTAAGTTTTAAGACATAAGAGTTCATCAAATTGACAATTTTCAACCTCATTCTACTACCGACTCTTACTATGAATTCGAAACATTAACTTGAAACATGCGTCGGAAGTTTTTTTAAAAATCCTGAATTTTTCAAATTTTCAATATTAAATACGAAATTTTCCAAGATTTCTTAAGTCGTATTTTATATTATCTCACCAAATTTCACTTCAAAATACTCTTTTATGCTTCTGGAATAAAATAAAAAAAATTGTGAAAATTAAAAAAAATTTTTTGAAAGATCAAAATCTTCATATTCATGAAAAGTAAGAGAAATTTCATTTTTAACTATTAAAAAAAAACAATTTTAATAGGATTTAAGTTATAATGTGAATATTATTAAAATAAAACATTAAAAACGCTTTTTCAATTTAAAATTTTTCACAATCTTATTCCAGAAGCATAAAAAGAAGCGAAATTGCGTGAAATAGTATTAAAATACCTGAAGATAAAGTTTATCATTTTGATGGGCAATTTAAGCAATTTTGGAAAAATTCGTACTATATTTAAAAATACTCATTTGCTAATTTTAATTTTTTAGACATTGAATAAAGTACTAAGATTTTTTTTACTGATATCAATTGGTATTTTTCAGTATAAAAGTACTCAAGAAGGAACCATTTTTGACAATTTTCATTTTGAGAAGCCACTATTTCTTATCTTTAACTTGCCGAGCACCTTATTCGATAGGAAGTTGATTAACCTTGGGATTTTGTTCAAGTGAAGTTACTTCCATAAAAATCCAATCATATTTCTTTGATAAATTGTCAGAAATCGGATCACTTATTTTTTATACCTCTTTCCCCCCAGTTTAGTCCATGACGATTAGGATAATTTTGTGTTTCAGAATAAATCTTAATAAATCCAATATAATAGAATAAAAATAAAGAAAAATAAAATTGCATATGCCGTGTTTATATATGTATGAATTCTAGTAACAAAATGTTAAAAACCTCTAGTTTAAATTGATGACCTGGAAAAAGTTCAAATTTTATGTTCAACCGATCATTGAGAAATCTCGATAGGAAGGAAAAAGTAAAAATTTTCTTTATCAATAGATAAGATCAAAATACAATCAAACTACAGTGTCTTCTTTATATTCTTTCTTCGAACACAATAATGAAGCTACGAGGCTCTGCATTCCAACTGATTGATCAATCATGCTTCTGCCAGGGACTCTTCCGCCCGTATAGATTTCGAATGTTCGGATAACTGAGCATCAAGTGAATTCAGCGCCAGGCTTAAATGTAGGATTGAAGGATGATTATACATTAGGGTAGGATGAAATTTTCCAATCTCATATTAGTACCAACTTTCCTGATAGAACTATCAATTCTAAGCATTATTTTGTTTTGAATCATGTATGGAAAATGTGAATCAGTTTTAAAATTTCAGAATTTTTCAAATCGCTGCTCTATTGTCAATGGATTCTTTCTACTTTCTTACGCAATCACTAAAATCCAGAATATCTCGGTCATTTAATGAATTTCTCAAGTTTTATCTCATCATCAAGAGGGATTTCGTTGTTTTATCATGTCTGTGGATATTATGGGAAAAATGGACAATGACATGATTTGAGCACTCAAGTGAGTTGTTTGGAGAAAAAAAATTTCACATATATGGCATATGGTCATTTTTCAAACTTGGGTTTGGTGGACTATATATAACGTTGTTCGCTTGCTACCTGACTATGTTGTCTTCTGGTGAACAACGTTATCGTCAATCTATGCCGAACAGCTCCCTGAAGAATTATTGGGCTCGGTGCCAAAAATCCGATTTTTTGAACTTTGAGCAGAAAATTTAAATAGTTTTGAAAGTGGGATAATGGACGTTTCTTAGCATCAAGATCAGACAAGAAAATCATCTATACTAAATCTGATCTAACTAGTGACCTCCTAAATAACGTTCTGTACTTTAAAAACTAAGATAAACAATCTCTCTGTTTAGATCTAAATTATAATTATCAATTATTGTAATTAACAATCTTATTCTACCAACTTTTAAGATTTTAATCCTGATGGTTGGGAACGGTAAAATTCTCTTTAATCATGATAGTGGTTTAATTAATTCATTTTATTCAAGAATTTTTTGATATATTTCATAACTACTCAATAGTATAATTCAGATAAATTTATTTTAACACAGAAAAAGAGTAGCATAGTTGTAAATTCTTCTTTAAATGTTATTGTTGAGGTGTTCGTATATACGCCAAGCATATCCTGTATAAGAGAAATCTATGATTTGTATTATTAATCTGTTGTTCATCATGTAACCCAATACGTATATTCTTCTTACTTTCCCAATACCCATATCGTGGTCAATAACAATTATCAATATATTTTTATCCTTATAACTAATTTTGGTTTTCTATATACAAGAAAAGTTTAATGAGGTCTTTACAGCGTCTTAACATGTAATGAAGATGAATAACTTTCATAAAATCTATTTAATATAAGTTTTGACATTGGGTTGCATATGGCTGAAATGCTTGCCAGACAATAGCACCTCTGATGGCCTCTACTAGGCACTTTTGCAGTATTTCATTTTGGCATTTATTAACTTCATCATAGAAATTCTTTTTATACACTGAGAAACAATCATATCTACAAGCATAAGTTGCTGTTTGATCCATGAGATTCCCATAAGCGTTCCAACAGCCACTTTCGCAATCCCAGCAATCTTCAATACTAACAAGATCGTTAAAAGATTCGGCTGATTTCAAACTTCTTATTGCACAGTCTGCAACACAATTCCTGGGACATTTTTCTAGATTCGAGATGATTTCGTTAATTTCAACTTGAAACTCGTTTCCCCCGTACACCTGAATGTCATCAACTTGGCTGATGGCCTCAAAAGTACAACCAAATCCAATGGTGAAAATCGTTGTTAGGAATATTAGTGTTCTTTTCATAATATGTTTCTGAAAATTTACATAAAGGTTTTATATTGAATTTTTAGTTTCTCTGTTTGATTAAAGTGTATAAATATTTGTGCTAATCTCTTGGAAAGTTTGATGATTGCTAAAATAGGTTTATTCATTTTTTTCACATTGTGTTACACCAAAGGCAATTTACTGCTAGCAAGTCAAAAATTCTGACTCAAAATGCATATTAAATTCTTTAATCTTTCAAACGATTTCTATTCTCAATTTAAGAGTATCTTGGCCGAAATCCATCGCAAAGGAAATTTTCAAAATTATAATTATTGAAATCTTCAAATGACCAAAGAAATAAACTATCTATCGACCTTTTCTTCAGTGAATATTTATAAATTTGTATTGATAATGTAGCTACTTTTAAGTAAACACATAATATAAGAATTAAGAAAATTATATAATTTCATAATCAAACTGAGGACTATAGAGTTTGAATCTGGGTTGATTAATACGATATCGATAGAAGAAAAATAAAGTTCATCTTATATGCAGAAAGACCCTCAGAGCCCGTTATATCGTAGATTTCAAGAGCTCCTTCGAACATAGGTGTATCTAAATCGGCATTTGAACATGTGTAATTATTGCTCATCTCCAAAATTCTGTTTCACTGTGCCTTTGTAGAAACAAACCACTTAAAAAACTCATTATTATTCATCTTGGGATAAGAAAAAAATTCATTTACGATTCATTCCACGATTCAATGGATTAAAGATCTTAACTCTATCATTTGTCAAAAAGTGCCCAACTAATTCATAGAATAGATTTTTAATAATTTAACCCTTAAAGTACCACTGGGTTATTTCTATCACATATCATTTTAGGAACTCATTATTATTCATTCAAGCATCAGAAAATACTTCGTTTACCACCCATTAGATAGGAAATTTATTAATCTCCAGGAATACGCAAAGATCATGGCTCTATCTTTCGCCAAACTCTACTAATTTAAAGAGAAAGGATGTTTTTCGAAAAATTAATTTTTGTTTAAAACGTTTTTTTTTGAAAATCTACTTCCCAAGGACATAGATAAAAAGTAAGATAACTTTTATCGAAGAATCATACCTTAAAGCCACAAAGATAACCTGTTCTTGGATCAAAAAATGAGTAACTTCTAAACCAAAAATGATTGCGTTAAAACAACTGTAGATTCGTAATCAGCGTATTCACAGACCATGGGATAGACAAAAGATTGAATGCAAGTCTTGAAAAATCTCTCTGGGACTTTAAGGGTTAAATAAAGTAGAATTCAAAAATGCAATTGCTTGAATTCCATCTGCTAAAGCTTCAAAGATAGCCAATTTTCGATGGATAATCTTGGACTAAAAATAATTGCGTAGATTTTTAATCAGCGTATTCACAAACCATTCATTAAAACATTAGACAAATTGAATAAATCCCATTGTACAAAACACTTGTTCCTGTCTATTAACCAAATAAAATATATATAGAAAAAAATATTTACTTTGGAAATAGTGTGGGAGGGAGAACGTTTTATAAAACATCATAAATACACTCTTTAAGGATTGAATCAACTAAAAAGTATTGGTTATCGTTCTATAGAGAACGAGAGACATTTGATACTTGAACCACTCAGGATCAGTCAATCTTCTCCATTCATCAAAGATGCTTCATATTGCTTGTGGTTACCTACTCATTTGTACTACTTTTAGAAGAACGTTTCAAGTCTGGGTTTTTATAGAATAATCTTTCCATTTGTTAATCTTATTAATTTTTAATCAGAGGAGAAATTTTCCGAAAAATCAATTTAAACATGGACCGAAATTTCGGTTTTTGAAATCAAAGTTATTGTGAAATTGATTTCTACGAGAGATTCAATCATTGGAAATATCTTTTTACTAATTTTTCTACAGCAAAAGGGGGGAAATAAATTTTAAGTTAAATGAATTTTGATGAGATTCAAATTCTAATTTTTTTCCAAGACACGAAAAAGAATAAAATCTATTTGAATATTTAAATTTGAAAGATTTGTACTTTTAAAATTTGTTCAAGACAAAGGGAAATGAAGAAAACTATGACTCCAGGATTCTCACACCTAAGAAATTGTTCAAATAATATTCAACTCAATTCAATCATACTACAAAGCATTGCTAGATCCTTCGAATTTTTTAACGGTTTTTTAGAAATTTTAATCCTTCATGTCCCAAATTATTTTTTTTCATCACACAAATGAGAAAATTTCCAACCTAACCAAAATAATTCCTTTTTGTAAGCCAACTTATTCTTTCAAAGATAAAAGAGGTTAAAATTGGCATTTTTTGGCTCTAAAACCATTCATCTTCTGTGCGAGATATCGAGCAGGCGATTGCATATCTACGACTATTGTTTTACGATAGAAAGTTATTTCATTTTTTTCTAAGACGTTTCAAAAAAACGTTCTAAATATTTGACAACATTTTCTAAAAATCCCCCTTCTTCAAGTTACTATGGTATGCATCAGTGAAAAGTTATCTTTATGAATTAAATATTTTTTTGTAGCTTAATAAATTTCCTTTCTAAAGAGGGGTAAATAAACAAAGTGTTTTGGTATCTTTCAATTAAAATTATCGCTCGAGAAAGAGTTGTGTTCCACTTGTGGAACAATGGGACATGAAGGGTTAAAATAAATTTTGAATGAAAATGTTTTACCATCAAAGCCTATTAGCCAAATACAAGCTTTATCTAGAACTATCTAGAGACTAATGAGACTTTTGCTAGTATTTATTCTACAGTCTGATTTGGTTTGACTACAGCAACATTTTTTTCAGATTTGGAGTAGAAAAAATCATTTAAAATCTCAATGATTGATTGTAAAATAAATAGGAAAGTTTATACGCGTTCATAATCATACAGAGAGAGACATTTTTTTTCTTCTCTTTACACCATTTCAATCAAGATTCACTCCGAGGTCATCGATAACCTGTGGCGATATTCTTCCTTATATTGGAAGGTAGCTTCATTAATTTTGTCCTAGCTCTGCTTGTTCCAATGAGAGTTTTCTTTGTTCTCGTTACATATTATGACGCATTGCTTCAAGAGATTGCCGGATTTGAGTTTCTTTGCAGAAGAATTCTCAATTCGATTCTACTTTTCACAATCCTAATTAATTAATTTCAATGATTGTAAAATAAATGGACAGAGTAAATGAATATGTCAAGATAATTAATCCAACTCAAGAGATAAATAAACTTTCTTGTACTCTAGGAATTTTTCAGATTTCCTTGATTAACTTGGTTTGTACTTTATGAGCTGTATAATAGATTTTTAAATTCGTTCCACAATGTGGAATCCACTTTCTCATAGTGAATTTTGCTTTATCAAAATTCAACAACAGCAGTATAATTAATAAGAAAACAGCCTTGAAATGTAAACATTCAAAATGTTTTCCATTAAAAATGTCAGAATTCCATAAAAATCACACCCAGCACCAAGCTTTAGGGTTAATAATCAAATATCAGGAAATATTATATTATATATACCCATGTTGTTGAATAGAATAATAAAAACGAATGCAGAAATACATTAGATGATGTTAGTTATTTTAAGTGCAATGTATTGTAAAAGGATTTTATAGTTTCTAATGGCTTAGGTCATATTTACACAATAGAGATATAAAGTTTTCTAGACATTTAATCAGTATACACAGTATTGACATTTCAGGTCATCATTTATCAAGTAATGAACGATATGTAATGTCAAAAAAGTTTTCATCATAATTAAACTCTTTAAAAGTGGGCTAATTATAATTATTATTCTCAACAAAAGCAGAATATTTCCATTTCAGCCAATCAGAAACGAGAACCAATGAAATTCATTCAAAGTAACAATTTGAAGATGAATAATCTCCTATCTAAAAAAAAGTTAGATCGTCTGACTACTATATCCACTCATTGAAAATAATATCACAATACGAAATGACGTTATAACACTAGAATGACATATCAACATTTAAGTCAGAATGCCTACGAGAGCTCATTTCCTGTTGTTGGGGACACTTTGTCTTATTCTCTAACTCCTAATCTTTCTCGTAAAAAGGTATTGCCATGTATTCGGCAAATAATGTCAGTTGTCCCGTCAAGAAGAAGGATTATTAACCCTGTCTACATGGGCAGGAATGGTGAAGCAGACTTGGATTTTATAAATCACGAGTCAAGTTCTTCTTCATTATCAGAGAGTGATGGATCCGTTCAGAAGACAGCCTTCACAGCTGATTGTATAAGGAGAGGAAGAAATTTTAAGCAGATTGCATCCCCCCTTATCAGTTTGAGGAAAAAGTTTAAAAACTTCACAGTGAGTATTTTATTCCATTGCTTTGTTTAGTTGATTTTTTTGAGCTTATTTTTTATTAATTTGATATCAAGTTCTAGGTTTATTTGAACTGAGTAGTAATAAATGACGTTTAGAAAATAATAGAACTTTGGCGCCATTTTATTTTTTTTTGACTATTCAGCAATTTAATTCAAAACATTCAATATTCAAAATTTTTCGAATAAAAAAAACGTTTTTCATGATCTTGTCTTGAATTCATATTATTTCTTTAAAAAAAGTTGCAAAATCGGTATAAAACGTTTATTATTCGAGAAGGAATCTGGATTTAAAATCCCCTTAGTATTCTTGGTTCATAAATTATAATTATAATAGGACAATTATCCAATTTCATATTCTATTACAACTACAGCCTTAGATTGAATAGAATTTTATTTAGGAGAACAAAAATATATTCTGATACACAGATGTAGGTAAAATAAATCAATATCATCATTTAGATACAATTTTATGTATTGTTTTCAATTATTTGTAATGAAATTAGAATGATATGAAAACTCTGATATAACGAAAGTATTCGTGATCAAATATTTCTGCATACTCTGTCCCATAATTAATTACAGGAAGAAATTGCATATCATGAGATAGATTTTGAACTTCTTGATTGAATTGTGATAATTTGACGCCAAACAGAGGATAGGACCCGTCATTATAAATAGGAAATTTGTTTTGTTCTAAGATGGAATCTGAAATTTTGAATAAAAATTAAATCTACTTTTACTAATTTTTATCGTCATTATAACATTTATCTTTCCACTAAATTTGAAACGTACTCAAGACTCTCTTAATTTATATTTTCATTAAAATAATAAATTTTAACTATTTTTAACCCTCGCATGATATCTAATAAAAGTTACGATTTCGATATCTGGGGTCAAAATTTACCCCAAAATTCTATTTGAGAAAAAACAATAATAATTTTATGAATTTTATTTCATATTTATCAAAATAATGTTTAAAAAATGTTAAATGCAAGAGTCACAAATTTGATTTAAATGGTCTTTGCATACAAATTTTTCACATGAAGAACAAATATTTGTCGTTTTGCGGTCCTCTTTTCTCAGGCAAAGATAGCATCTTTCACGAGCTTGTCTCTCAAACCTTTCACTTGTCTTTCTTCTCTTCATCGGGTGTGGAGTTTCTTCGACATATTCCATCAGTTTCATTGAGAGAGTTTTGAGTTTAACTACACAAAATTAATTGAATAGAATTAACAAAAATTAAAATAAAAACTTTCATTATTTGAAAATTACCAAATGCATTTTAAAAGTTGACTTAGCTAGGCATGTTGGAATGATTTCGAAATAACTCAAAGAAAATTTTAACAAAATTACAAGCAGTTTTATTAGTTTTACAAAATTTCATCCAAGTCTATATAGTATTTAGACACTAGGCTTTATTTTTTACTTGCCACATTATCAGTCTAGGCTATTTAGCTAGAAATCATGTTGTACAATAAATCTTTTTCCCATTTTATTCTTGTTAAATTGTATTTAATAACATGTTTTAATTCCCTTCAAGAAACAGAAGAGCTAAAATGCCTCTGATATATAAATCAAATTATTTTTAGAAATTAAAATTCGTATTCTGCTAATAAATTCCCTCTCTTGGAAGTGTGCGTTAAGCATTAAATTTGAATGTATTATTTTTTAGTAAAGATTTCAACGGGCCATGTGAATAGATTAACTTTAAAGTACATCGTTTCAAACTGATACTTTTTTAATCTTTTCAAAAAGTTGTATGAGAATCAAGATTTCTCTGTGTGTTCCATATTAGTCTAAATCATTGGCTGCATGAACATTTTAAAAGTATTTTAGATAGTTAATTTAATTGCTAAAAAGGTTGTGATAACTTCTTGATCATTTTCGCTACTTCTCAGTAGGCAACATGATGTAGGTTCCTAAAGAACTTTTGAAGTTTTGTAAAAATCATAGTTCAACCAACCATCCAAATCTTTTTCTTGCTTTAACGATAATTCAACTTATGATTTCTTCCGATCTAAACTTAAATCATAAATTATTGTCATTTGATGATATTCATTTATGTGAACCATCTTGTGTTACTGAATTTACTTAAGAACAACATTTGTTTCCATTGATGAATATTTAAAAATAATTGATTTTTTACCAAAACAGTTGCTTGAATCATTTATAGAATTGTACCACACAATTCTCAATTATAAAGTTAGCTGGTATGAAAGATGAGAATTTACTATTTTTTGCGAAAAGAAGTCATATGTTTGTGAGTAATTTTAAGGGTACGAACTGATTGTAACATTAATTCATTGCGCGTTTTCGGAGAAATGAAGAAATGATTAAAATCGAAAAATAGAAATTTTTTGTTACAAAACTTAAGCTAATTGATATGAAGTTGGTGGTTTTTACGAAAACTCGGTTTTTTCATCAAAAA
This sequence comes from Gyrodactylus bullatarudis, assembly GCA_012064415.1. Lineage (NCBI taxonomy): Eukaryota > Metazoa > Platyhelminthes > Monogenea > Gyrodactylidea > Gyrodactylidae > Gyrodactylus > Gyrodactylus bullatarudis. The sequence goes on from SSNU01000110.1 coordinate 403,998, forward strand.
ATTCAAATATGTTAAAGATTTTTTTGGAATCCTACTCGTGTTACCCAATTTTACGATTTGAAAAAAAAGTTCTATAAAATATAAATATGGTCATTTTTTAAATTTCGATTTGGCGCCAAAATCACATTTTTTCGAACTTTGAACTCAAAATGTTTTTTGATTTAAAATATGGAACTTAGGTCAAAAGATGTTTTTTAGAATCTGAATAAGACAAGAAAGCCGAATATGCTTAATTTATTCTAATGCATAACCTCAGTATCGTTTGGGAAGAATCGTTTCATTTAAGCAAAAGCAAAATGAAAAAAAATCGTTTGTTTGAAATTCTAGAACTAGTTCAGAAGAGGTTCTATTATGTTCCAACCCTTAGGTATTTATGAGTTCTAAGATTGATTTTCAAGTAAATAAAATTTTGGTCTAATAATTAAAACCTTGTTCATGAGTTTAGAACCGGAGATTTATTTTAGTGATCATAACCTCGCATTAGTAGCGCCAAAAATTCACTCAATTAGCTTCTTATTTTTATTCATTTGAATTTAGTCTTGACATTATTTTGTGCAGAAATTTCACGAAACATTTCAAGAGAAATTTGTAGACGCATGTTTCAGATAAAATAATCTGGAAACCTTTTAAGAGGATGACGCCACGTGAATATTTTTTAAATAGAAAATTGAAATAACTTTTTTGACAATCAAATATCTGAATTTTCATCACTCGTAGAGTAAGACGTAATTTTCTGATTGATTCATTGTGAGTCAGTTGATTAGGAAAAAAGAGGCATTTCTGCTTCATTAATGTCTGTTACTTTTTCTTCAAGGTATGATGACATTTTAAAGAATATTTCTGGCAAAAATATATATTCTACATTTATTTACCTTGAAATATATAGGAATTAGGAGCTGTAATAAAAAGGCGAAAAATATCAAATTTTGTTTACGCATAGATAAACAAACATTTTGTAGTGACTTTTTTCCAGTAGTAACTGGATGATAAGAAGACCGACAATCAATCTTCAAAGGCTATCTCTAATGCCATTCATATGAATAGCTCAACAAATATTTTTGTCAAAATATCATAATCCCTTTTTGAAAAAAAGTTCTAATACTGAACTAAAAGTTCAAAACTCTCTTTTGGATATTTTTTCTGAGGGAAGTGTGAATTTCGAAAATCTGCCAAATTCTCACGTAATCAATGTTTTGCTCTAAATTTTTGACGTCTTCGATACTTTAGACCAAGAAGTCGAACTCTTAAATATTTTCTTTGTCTAATGATGATCCTGAAAAATAACGTTTGATTCCTCTCAGACCTTGAAATCAACAAAAATTTCCAACTCAAAGTTAAAAAAATTTAAAAATCTCGCCATCTCGAATTTTAAAATGTCTCTAAAATTTTCCAAAAAAAACTTTTTTTCAAAATTTTTTTTCTCAAATCAGTAAAAGTGTACATTTTGAATTAGTCACCATAATATCTTTCAAAAATTTCGATACCTTGATGAAAAAATTAGAGATTTTTGTAAAAATCATGAATTCCCAAATTCATCGAGAATAGTTTTACATTATCATCGTTGAGGAACACTATAAACTCAAACAAACTTTGATAGAAAAAGAAGAGATGATTGATAAAAAAAAACCACCAAATTGCTTGAACTTTTATCAAGTGCATTATAATTCTAACATACTTGAACCACTTTTAGTCTTACACTGGTTTTTCCTTAAGTAAAATCTATTTTTTCTTTCAAGATGAATATGGAACAGGAAAAGATTTTTAACTAGAGGTTTTGATTTACCAATAACTTGTACGATAATATCGTTGAAATTTATCGAGAATATCATTTTATTGGCCTTTGAACTCATAAGGAAGGATTTCATTGGTTCATAGAGTGCTCTGACCTTAATGTTGTATCAAAAGGCAGATGCAATCACCGAATTGATTTCAATTTGATTTTCAAACTACTTACCTCAAGGTAGCAAAAGGATCAGTAAAAGGACTCAAAATTTTCTATGTTTGAGCTAAAATTCATTTAAAGCAAATTGATATGAAGTTGGGAAACTAAATCTCGATTTTTCATCAAAAAATTCAACTATATTAAAGAGTTTTTTAGAATCCTACTCATGTTGCCCACTTTCATGATTTGAAGAAAAATTCTGAAAAAAAAACAAATTTTTTAATGGGAAATATGGAAATTTTTCAGATTTTGATTTGGTGCAAAAATCCCATTTTTTCGAACTTTGAACTGAAATTTTTTATTGATTTAAAAGTGATAGAGTGATCAAAAGTTGATTTTCAGGATCACAATAAGACAAGAAAGCCAAATATTACTGACAAATTTTCAAAAGATCCACGATTTTTGAGAAATTTTGATATTTTCACATCGGTTTTTTGATATCAAACTTAATCCTGTGATCTAGATTTTTCAATTATTATTATTACAAAGAAAAATGACTCGAAATTAACAAATTTCATTCATCTAGAGTAGTTCTCATGTTGAAATATATTTTTCCTGGAAAAGTTTTGAATCCCGTCTCATTTTCAAGTTTTTGTTGCTGTTTGATTCATTCTATTCAAACTAAATGTCTTCTTTCCAATACATAATCGCACAATGCCTCAATAAAGAAGAAAAAATAATAATTCTCATGAGGAATCCCCACTTGAATTTAAATTGAATATCTTTTTTTGTCAGTCTTATCAAATTCATTCATGTTCATCGTTCACTGATCAAGGTATAGGGGTAAAAATATTAAAGATTTCTCACCCCAATTTTGCCTGACCTAAATTCAATCTTTCGTTTATCAAATTTTTTTAACACGTTGATCTACAGTTATTTTTAGTTTTTGGGTCATTTTTTGATAGGCTGCATTTGAAATTTTAGCAGGTAAAGCTCAAGTGTTTGCATATTTGGATTCTACAGGAGTTATTACACATAATAAAAGATATCTTAATTTTTATCCACAGTCCATTTTAAACAAAAATTAAAATATTGTAAATATCAAATTTTTAAAATTAGAATGGCACGTGTTTGAGAAGTGATAAAGCTGATTCGTTTTTTGAACTTCACGATAAAATGAGTTGTTGAAAAGCATTTCTATAAAAAAATTCGCACAATTTCCTACAAAAATAGGAAATATCTGTGAACTTCTTTGGCCATTTTCGAATCTTTTGTCTAATTTTGATCTAAAATTAGAATTATTAATCGCAACAATATCATATAATTTACGCTAAACAAACCTCAAAAACACCAAAATGTCTCAGAAAAATATTTAAACTTGGATAAAATAGCAAAGATAGGAAATTTAATAGATAAGATCAAACGAATCCCATTAGAATCTCATTTTATATTAATTTTAAGTCTTTTTCTCGATTGGTTCTCGATAGGGTTAAATGATTTCAACCAAAATTGGGAAATTTTTCTATATTTTTTCAAACATACTTGATAATCATGTTATACACAGTCTTATATAAAATCTTTTTTCCGGGTAGGCAATGAACTGAGTAGGGAAATTAAATAATTTCCGTTTTAATTATTGTTTGAGGAAAATATAAAATAATTTTCCATTGTTTCAACATCCCATTTCCCAATGCAATAGAGAAACTATAAAAAATAGGTAATGTAGTATAGAGAAAGAGTTGAGGAAATTTTGAGTCCTTTTATTCTTTGTTTTTTCCAGCATACTTTATCAATCTGTTTCTTTTTGTAAAATTACTGTTTTCTATGTTAACTAACCAGTTGAGCATAAAATATTCAAATGGATAGTGGAACTTGGATAGGAGTGAGGTGAGGAATGATAAAAGTGCAAATCAAGTTTGTTCAGCTCATTCAGCAATGATTACACAAGGGGTCATGAAAAATTCAAAATTGAGGTAAATAGGAAGAGTGATCTGATTCCAAATTAAAAAAAATTAATCTTTTCGCGATTGGATCAAAATTTAAATTCTATGTCGATCGATATGTCATGCGTAGGGGTGGAATATGTTCAATTTTTTTTCTGTCTGACACTTAATAAAAAAACTTCTCGATTTTCTGATGTTTTTTGTGAAAATTTTGTCATGTTTTTTAGAACAAATTGAGTTTTCGATAAGATTTTTCAAAATTTTATGAGCTTTCCGAATCTTTTATTGGTTTTTCGCTATCTGGTCCTAAACAGGTACAAAGTGTGGTTTTTTGCGGATTTTTTCCATTTTCAATTTTAAATGTCAAACTGACATCAAAATAATTATCCTAAAGACTTCAAATATTTTAACATCTTCTCACCAAACTTCAATCTTTTTACACTTCTGTAAATTATAAGTATAAGTATAATTACAGCAGAATAAACTGGATTTGGTCTTTTCTTTTAACTATTCGATATTGATCAATTTAGGTATTCAATGGATCTGGCTATGTCAGGTGCTTGGCAAATATCGATACCGAAATCATTTTCATTTCGCTTAGTCCACTCGCCTGACAGTTAATATGATGAAATTTTAATTTCTTTAGATTGGTATTTAACTGAGATTTTTAAACTCACAGACTCTAGTAAAAGGAAATGAATTTTGGAATTGAGAATCTTGTGTTAGAGTTCTTAGAAATAATCATGCAAAATTGAATAGAACGATAAATAATTATTTGAACGATAATATTGCCGAACTTCATCAAGAATATTTTCGTTTGGTTCTAAACTCATAAGGAAGGTCAGAGAAGACAGACGTATATTATACTGATAAACGTTATATTTCGCCGGGTCTCTTCAGACTCTACCCCGGTAACATTTAAATACTATTACAATGCAAAATATTCTCTGGCTTCCATTGGTCCATTTCGTGATTGTATTTTTAGGCCTCACTAGGGAGGGGTTTTCAACGTGAAAAACTCTGCTCACAACTAATTATAATTATCTATTTCTGCCTTTTCATAAACTGATCAATTTTCTGCTGACCACTGTCTCTACGTCGTTTTCTCTTCACTTTTTCACAGCTTTTCTTGCCGGTAATTACAGGTTGGGTCATAATTAGATTATCAACTTCTGTTGACTTCTCGTTAGTTTCACTTTTATCCAACTCTGTGACTGTTACTGGGGTTGTACTTGGAACTAGAATTGATTGATTGTGATTATCGGCTTCAGCTAACTTCTCGTTGTTTTCATTATTGCATCTAGTTTCCTTTTGCGTAGAGGATAAGGGGGGAGAAGAAAAAGTTTTGGGTTCAAGAATCTTACTTATTTTCACGATTTGTTTGCGCTTTATGTGAACATCTCGACCTTTGAATCCCAATTTTCTCGCCAATTCTTTTTGGACGCACAAATCTGGTTTCAACTTGGTGATGAAATGTCCTTCCGCACACCCAAGGTTGGTTTGTCTCACTTTACTTGATTCACTTGGATTAACTTGATAGAGGATCTTAAAATTAGAAGCATCTGCGCTATGTCCTGTTGCTTGGATATGATGTTGGACTGCACTGTTGTACTTCGGCCTTAAGTGTTCTCTCACTCTTTCACCAAGTGTTCTGGTTGTTTGACCAACATATGAAGATCCACACGCACAAACAAATTGATAGATTACTCCTTTTCTTTTCAGCTTTGGAATTTGGTCTTTGTTTCTACCATTGATGAGCTTGGACGTCTTTGAGATTAGTTTCAGTTTTCTCCCAGGGAATGTTCGTTTGGTGATATTGGTTAACTTGTTGTTCACAATAGATCTACTAACATCTCCTTTGAAAGGAAGAACTAGATGTATTGGCTTATCGTCATCTTCTTCTCTGATTTTATCTTTGGGATGGGAATGTTTTTCAATAAAACACTCCGGATAGCCATCTTGTTTAAGGAGGTCTTTCAGTTTGGTTCTTTCTTCCTTAACGTATTCAGTTGACACCAGTCTATCAATGTTGAGGAAGGCATTGCTTACGACACTCTTTTTGGTTTCTTTTGGTGAAAAACTATGAAAAGGTAAGAATTGTGTTGTAACGCTCGTCTTCCTGTATATCTTTGTTATTGCGATTGTACCATTCCGCGTAATTTCAAGATCAAGAAAATTGAGTTTGCCTTCTTCTTCCATCTCATTCGTGAACTTGACATTTTGGTGGATTGTGTTCAAGTTTTGACAAATCTCATTACCGTCTTTGTCGGTGTCCATCACCAGAAAAGTGTCATCAAGGTATCTAACATATAGACGTGAACTTTCGATCAATTGCTGCATTGGGCCTTGTTCAACGGATGCCAGAAACATATCTGCAAGGAGTGGACCAATAGGACTTCCCATTGCTACACCATCGATTTGCTTGTAGAACTGTCCACCAAATTTGAAATCAATATTCATCACGGTCATAAATATTAGTTCTTTCACTGTTGCTGGAGGAATACTACAAAGGGAAGGATATTTTGTTAATTGATTCAATATAAAAACTACCGTTTCTTTGACAGGCACATTCGTAAAGAGCGAGGCCACATCAAAGGAAATCATTCTTCCATCTTCGAAATTTGTTTCTCTAAGTTTGTTGACGACCTCTCTCGAATTAGCTTCGATCGAATCAATTGGACGGAATTTGTTGCTGTCTGATAGAAGAAGTTTTCCTTTCAGGAGATAATCTGCTTTTACAACTAGAGCTATACCCGTTCCTTTGTCGAGGTGACATAATAATACATTTGGGTTTTCTCTTAGACTTGATAAGGGTTGATAGTGGCACTTTTTCAATTTCGGAGCATCTGGATTTCTCTGCTTGTATTGGGTCCAAGTATCTTTCACAACTGAATTGAACCGTTCTCTATCCTGACTCGACGTTGCTGTCAATTTCTCCGTCAATGTGATAAAACTTTCAAAGCCAATATCGGTCTCGACATCTTGTTTGGTTAGATTGGGCATGCAGAACTTTGGGCCAAGGCTTAGTACTTGCATAGTTGCTTTATCTAAATAATTATCGTCTCTCACCAAGCCTCAAATTGTCTATTTTCAGTAGAAGAGAACAAGATTCTCTATGTTCCAATCCATTCTTGATTTATAATATCCAGTAAATGACAAATTAAACTGAGTTTAATTAATTCAACACTCATTAATCTTGACGATGAACGAAGCGACTTAAAAGTATCTATACAAATTGCGGCATAAATGAAATAGATGAATGGACACTTGGAATTCATTCTAATCCGATTTATATTCCTATTGGTATCTGAACATACCTTTAGGGAGATTATTTTATAACATAAAAAAGTTTTGCATCAAATAAAAATTACTCGTTGTTTTTTGTCTTTTCAGAAATACGCTCAAAATTCAAAAAATGTAAAAATCAAGAATATCTTTTGCCACATTATAGGTCAAACTTCAAGATCTGAGATCTCACTTCCATAGTTTTGACACTAATTTTGTTTAAAATAATTTCACCATTTACTTTTTGACGATGAATTAATTCATTATTAACGAATTTTGGTTTCATGATAAATTCTGCATTTTTGTTCTTGATTTTCAAGGTAAAGATGACATGCTTATTTTCTTGAAGCATATTGACCCAGGTTTATTACATTCAAGTATATCTAACTTGATGATTTTTCAAACAGTATATTTTATAGATGTAATTTTTATTAATTCAAACAAACCTCGAACTTTAATTCTTTAAAATTTTGAAAATATCAATGAAATCTTCAACATAATTCTTCTAAATAGTTCTCTTTATTCTCTATTTATTTAACTATCCTTGGGCATTTTCCAAAGATTCTGTCCAAGTGTAATAATTACTGAGTATGTTGTACTCTCGGAGTGAAACGTTATTTCCAAAATGGAAATTTTCTAAAATATTTATTAATTTCTGTGAGAAAATAAATCAATTAGTTATTGATAATAATTATAAATGATCCTGTTTCAATAAATGGGACATTTGTATTTATTTACAATGTATAATACATATATATATTGTATTCTCAACGCATTTATATTTATTTAATTATCACCAGGAGAGCCAGTCATCATTATCCCACTACAGAAGTATATTTGAAAGAGACGCAAATTAAATTTATCTTTTGTCTCGTTTTACAAGGGCCAATCAATCTGCTCTCATTTACCGACTTTGTATGTTTTTTAAAAGATTGATTAATAAAAATCTAAATTTACGTTTGAATCTAATTTTCATTGAACATGAAAATTTGATAGTTCAATAAGCAAAACTCCTGTTTGTCACAAAGTCTTTTCAATTTTTTACACGATTCATGACACAATTCGAAAGCTGGTAACTGTTAAGATTAATTCTAAGGTATCGCTGATTAATGGGTCCAATGATCATTGAAATTAATGGTTCTAATATCTGTAGGATTAGTGTCTTTCACGCGAAAATCGAATGCAACTTCATGAAAATCATCTGCAGTTCCAGTCGAGCGAAGAGTTCAGCCTCAACGTCTTAGAAGAAGATCTGATTGTTAGTTTACTATAAAAGATTTGTACATACGTTGCTCAAATATTATTATTTTTACTCTATGGGTAAACAAAATGATGAAACGGTAACACAATTTTGGAGATGTAAATTTGGCTGCAGAAGACCAGGTCTGATGAAGCATATTGAAGCATATTTTTTCGATTGGTCTAATTCTTAGCTTCCAAGGTTACATTTCTTTGCTTATATCACAATTGTTGAAAATACAAACGACGTAATATATCTGATAAATTTATCAATAAAGATCTTTCTTATGATTAATAATAAAAATGGGATCAAAAAGGGGGAGTAACAATAACCCTTATTTTTTGATAAACTGAACAGATTAATGTGAAATACGTCTCTTTTTTGAAATTTTGACCTTAAATCTTTTGTACATAGATAGTTTTTCTAATCATACAATATAGTAGTCTATATAGATTCTGTGTGTACTCACTTACTTGGATTAAAACAGAACAAATATGATTTTATTCAATAAGAAGCAAAAAATAAATATAAAATATGAGATTAGAAATATCGTGATGTAAGATTACAAAGATATTTCTACTTATCAATTGACTGTGTTAATTAATAATCCTAATCTCATTGGAAAAAAGGATTCATGTGCTATATTTATTCCTGACTAAGCTGTTTACTAGAAATTTGTGCTCTTTTTGATAAACCAATCATATTCCTTTATTTTAAACTTGTTAATTGGCCAATATAGTATTAATAAATATAGGTACCTTGGATAGTCAATCATATAAATTGATATACGAGAGTTTCAACTGGAAATTTTGAGATTTTTTTTCAACTTAATTAAATTAATTTTCTCCATGTCTAGTTTCTAATGCACATAAAAAGAGATAATGTATGCCGAAATGAATAAGAAACTGGAAAATTTCCTTACACTCTTCATTAAAAGTACAGGTACAATCAAATTAACGAAATTTTCTAGTAATCTTTTTCTACATAACAAGAAAGGTATATTTCTTCAAATCCTTTTGATCTTGATACTACACTAGGCATCATTTGGAACTATTGCCTAGGATGAAAATTTTCTCTTCAAGAAACAGAAATTTGCTCAAGCCTTTTTCAAAAGAAACGTATGTCAACAAAGTGTTCGTTTAGATGAGAAAATCGTCCGTCCATATTTTGGAATCTAGATCATGAGGCTCGCGTTCACAATATGAAGAAAAATTAATTTGAAAAAATCAATCTCACGGCCAAATTCTCATTTTTTGAACTTTGATTTTAGAGAGTGACCAAAATTTGATTTTTAGGATCATGAATTTACAAAACAGCCGAATATGCTTCAATCTGAATTTTGATTTTTTGATCCTTTTTTCATTCTTGGAAATCGATGAAATTTTGATGACTCAAAATCCCTCAAAAATGACGAATCTATCTATGATTTTATGGTGATAATCTGTTTTCTTGTCTAATCGTGATCCTACAACTCAACTTTGGATCATTTTCTCATTTCTCAACTCAAAGTTCAAAAAACCTGGAATTTGGTAATTTTTTTTTCTTGATGAAAAAATTTAGAATTTTGTAACAATCATAAATTCCCATCTTAGTAGTAACTAGCCTTAGGTACGAGGGGCTTTGCCCATTTTAACTAAGTTGAGGGAACAATGTATTCTCTGAAAACCAGAAAAGTGCCAGGTTACGTTGATCATTGCGTACTAATGGGTCTTGATGAATATTGACAGAGTCAACCAACCAGAGTCCAACGCGTAAACCTTAAAAATAACCAGATAGAAAGATTTTTTTCCAATTAGGAAAAAACTAAATTCCCTTACATTTCTAAACTATTGGAATGATTGATTGGAAATCTTTGTTTCTAATCATCCAACAAGAAATCAACATTTTCTAGTCATAATTCCATTACTCTTGATATTTTCTAAAAAAGTCAATAAAAATTCAAATTATGCTTTTAAAATCCTTTTTTTCTATCCAACAGCTGATTAGGTAATAAAATTTGAGTTGCTACTCTCTGATGTTATCCATAAAAAATTCTAAAAAAAGACAAGATTGAATGGAAAAACTTTAGTCCCATCTAATGTGAAAATTCTTTTTGATATTTTCATCTTCCACATTCACACTCATCGTGTAAAGTTTGTTTCAAGGCGTGCAAGTTTTTTATGTTCATCAGATAATTTTATTGTCTTTTATTTTAAAAATAGTACAGTGTCCTTTTTATCTTTATGAGAAGCAGTGATTTTAATGATCGATAAAATGACATTTGCTATGACAGTTTGTTGAAATGAGAAATAACTATATTTTTTAATAATAAAATAAATAATAATTTCTTCAGTTTTTGCAAATAATAATAACTATTTGCAAAAATTATTTTCTATTAAAGTGGCAATGATAGTGTCAAAGTTCAACTCTATATTCTGAGTCTGATAGTGTTACTTTTATCGAAAATACTTTTATGAATATACCAATTTTCATTGAAATATATTTGGGTAAACTTAATTCAATAATTTTTACGATCGAAGATTATTAATTCAGTTTGAAAATGTTGGCTGACTCATCTTAATCTTCTCAGAGGTATAATTAAATTTCTTCCAATTTTTCTTGAAGCTAATCTTGTAAAAAAGGGAATGGACTAAATAGCAGTAGAATGGAAATTTACTCAACTATGTATGTAATGGGAGATATAATTAACATGGATTATTTTCAAATTAAAATTTTGTTCAAAATCTCCTTTTAGAGACGTAATTTATATTCATAAAGAGTTTTACGACTTGAATTATTTATTCAAGATTATCCTATGCTATGTATTTTAATTGCTATGAATTTAAAAAAATAGAAAAATTTTATTAAATACATCTAATGAAATTTGTGTAGACTTTTGGACGAAATTTTGCGAAATTACCTAAATCGCCCATCGATATGATAAATCTAATCTTCAAGTAATTTAATATTATCCCACCAAATTTTGCTTCAAAATACCTTTCGATACTTCTGGAATGAGATAAACAAAATTGTGAATTCTTTTAAATTTAAAACGTTCTTTGTAATATTCATGAAAAATAAGAGTAATTTCGTTTTGAGCTATTGAAAAAACAATTTTAAAAGGATTTAAGTCATTTTTACAACTTTATGTTAAGAAATAATGTGAATCAAAGTTACAATTATAAATATAAAACAATAAAAAACGTTCTAAATTTGAAAATTTAAACTATTTCGTTTATCTTATTCCAGAAGCATGGAAAGTTATTTTGAAGCGAAATTTGGTGGGATTATATTTAAATACTTGAAGATTAGTGTTTTCATATCGATGGGTAATTTAAGTAATTTTCGTCCACTGGTGTGACTCTTGGACGAAATTTTCCAAAATTACTATAGAATCCAAAATATCTTTTTATGATCCTGTGATAAACAAAATTAAAAAGGTTTTCTTTATTTGAAAAAAAATTTTAATTCAGAATCAAATCAATCCTGCAAATTTACTGGAAAACAAAAAATTAGAAAAGGTTTTTAATTTTGTTTTATCAGATGGATGGGCAATTTCTAGTAACTTTTGAAACTTTCGTCCATTCAAATTAAAGAAAGCATTTTCCAACTACACTTTGAATTTCTCAAAGGATAAATGACCAGAATAATAATATTTCTTTGGGAAAATTTCCTATCGAATGAAGCGAGATTAAAACGTCTGGTTTTCCTCTCATCTCTTACACGAGAGGAGACAAATTTTCCTCTTTCTCTCTTCCTAGCTATCAAAATGCAACTTTTCATTCTCTCTGATCAGGGGAGAAAAGTATATTGTTCTCTTTTTCATTCAAAAATGTTTTTATAAAGAAATATTTTTGCCTACTACATATATATTTACTCAAGAGGTGATGTTCACTGCAATGGGAACAGAAAATATATATTTGCTGAAGCGAGAAATTAAATTCAAACTTTCATGAGATGAGATTTTTGTATCAATGTATCGTGTCAAATTTAATATCTTATTCTCATTCTCGAGTTTAGTACATTTGTCCTTCATTCAGCTAGATATGCATCTCAAATATGTGTGATTGAGTTTGTATATTGGAAACTGGAAAGGCATGGAAATAAGAAGAAAGAAAAAAAAACATTAAAACAGGAAATATATTTTTTATTCCTCTTTTTCTCTAAGATATTATCTGGTTATGATTCGCAGACAGTGCTTATTTCTTTTGAATCAACTCAAAGATTTGCATTAAAAGATTTTTCGATTTGATATTTTCCTTGGAATGTGAACATTTTATTATTCCAATGACCATAAACATTGCTTAGTAATCATATTCGAGTTCTTCGAGTGGTTTCGATAAAATCAAGTTACTGAGACATCGAAGATATTTTAGATGCCTAAAACTTGCTAATGATAATATCTCCTCACTTTGGAATGCGAAATTGAACCAGAGAGTCTTACGTAACAAGAATATTAAACTTCAGAGACCTATCAATAACTCATTGAAAACTTTATATTTTTTTGATAGACTTCCCAGTCTCTTTAATGAACTGACAAGAAAAAACATTTCATTTTCCAAAAAAGAGTTGTATAAGTATTTAGAGAACCTATAAAAATTTCCTTTTTTCATTTGTATGATATAATTTAGACTATAAAGATTATTATTATTATTATTATTATTAAATTTTTCTTTCTTTTTATCAAGTTATAAAAATTAATTTTATTAGTCATGGAAATTCTTTTTCAATGTTCAATAGCTAGAAGTTAAAGAAAATAAGGGTATTTTTTTACAATTATAAATATAAAACAAATCATAAATAATCGTTGAGTTAACTTTTTATTTAGGTGTAGAAAATTCTTATTATTCTTGATTTATTGAAAAAATCATAAATTCCCATTTGCATAGCCGATTTCTATTTAATAACTAGAGATTACAGTTGTTTTTTAACAACATTTTCTAGATTAGTAACATGGTTCACTTTAAATTATGACTCATTCATTCACGAGGGTAGATTTTAGAAATGTCATTTTTCTAATTATAGGTGTGGGCCAATGTAAAGTTTTCGCTAAACACATAATAAAGATTCTCCATTCATTTGATCGACAGAAGTCTTAACAATGTAAAAAACTTATTTTTAAAAATTATCCCAGACAACAAAAATGGGTTTTGAAACTTTTGATTCAAGAGAATTTAAATGATACTGGTGTACAAGTACCCGTTTTCTATCCCACTTTGCCCAAATCATAATTAACATTAGCTAATATAATTTTTGTTGTCTGGATGCAGCCTGGGGTCATTTTTGACACCATTTCCAGGGAGAGGGTTAATTGTAACAAGTAGATGATTCGCTGTAATGGAAAAGTGGACAAGTCAACTATATACTGGACTGATAATCCAGATTATATTATATTTTAATTAAAAAATGTATTTTGAAATCAGCAACTTTTTTCAGCTCAAAAGTCAAATGGAATTTGGCGACACTTTGAAATTAGAATTATGCCATAAATTCCATAAAATTAGAGCGCAGACAAATTTTATTAAGATTAAATTTATTGAATTTTTCCAGCAAAATTCATTTTTCCAATAAAAATAGTGGAATATAACAGTAGATAGGCAAACAGAGTGGGGCAGACACTCTTCTTGATCTTAAATTCTTATACTTCAACATGAGCAACGGTATTTTATGTGGGCGGTATTTTCTAATAAAAATTGAAACTTTCACCAACAATCATAAAATCAACACACAATGCACGGTGAGTTCAGATCCGTTATCTTCGAGAGTGCATGAAAGATTTAATTTTGTCTGCAGCTATCAAGTTTATATTTGTCCTCGTTCTGTTCGCAACCTATGGTACGTAAATATTTCAGTTAATATTATGAATTTAGCCCTAGCCGGTAGTGAGTTTTCGATTCATCCTCAATAATAAATCAACTTAATTTTATCTTAAAAACCTGCCTAATAGGAGGAAATGTGAGTGGCTATTAGATGTCTCATTCACATATTGAAACTTTAATCTCTTTTTTTAGTTCATTAAAGTGAGTCTTGTTAGAAGAAAATGATTGATGGATTTCTAATTAAATCATTTGAATCCTAACCTTAGTGGCAGAATTTGCAGAGGGGTAAATAATACTCGGAATGAAATGAATAAAAATTAATTGATCGGATAATATACGCTTACTTATTTTAGTAACTCAATTTTTGAATATTTTTATACAATATAGATCGAATATTCTTCAAAAAACTAGCAAAATTGAAAATTTAACTTTTTTATCCTTAAAGAATCTAAGGACCTTAAAAAATGCATATATAGCATATTTTAAATACGAGGCATACTTTTTAGTATAAACACAGTGTGATATTTTAAATTGCTGTGGGGGTAAGGGCTAAAGAGTTGTTAGTGCATATACGTGTCATATATTAAAACAGCATATTTTTATTCGAAGAAAATGCATTTATTTCAAAATAACTAACAAGTAGTATATTAATCACTAGAAAATTCGAACGTGAAACTCGATCTCTCAAAAATAACTTACAAGTAGTATATGTTTTTATGAAGAAAATCGATACATCATATGTTTTGCGCATATAAATGAATTTATAGGTCATATTTCTTGAGTTCCTTGAAATATACAAAATCTGAGCCTTTTATTTATCCTAAAAGAATCTTTTCTTGAAATAATGTACATTGAATTAAGAGTTTGAAACTTTCTGAAAGCTAAAATTGGGCTAGAATTTGAACTTTGTAATGTTTGAGCGCTATACCGACAGAAATCTCATTTTTCGAAATTAGTGGACAATTTTTCTATATCAGAAAAAAATTTGGCAAAATAAATGAACAAGTTTCCAGAATAAGGTGTAATTACCAAAAGAGTTTATCAAAATCAGTGTTCACTTTCTCGAATTTAGTGTTATGCTTAAACAAAATTACTAGAGAACTTTGGAGAGTTTATCGAAATGGAGAGACATTATTTCGTCTTTAGTGGATAGTTTTTCTAATATTATAAAACGTTATTTATTTTGCATTTGAACTTTACCAAAAACACATTTTATTGTTCAATCACATTGAATATACTATTGGCCATGAACTTAAGATTGTAAGCTATTAAACTTACTGACTGAAAATGATTCATCAGGCACATTCTCTGGTTGAAGGAAATTTTCTTCAACTGATTTCAGTTGACCCACTGGTTAAAGACCATCGACTCTTCCATTTGGTTTGAAAACTTCTTGTAAGTAGAAATATGAAATTCTTTAGATACTAACTGGAAAATTGAACGAATCCCTTGCAGTGATAATTAAAAGACTAAGTAAACTTGGAGAAAAATAAGAGAGGGTAATTATTCTTTAATTTAACCAATTGCATTCTCTTTCTAGTATATTCGTTAAATTATGCTTAAAGTAATCAAAAAATTTCCTAGAAATCTTATCAAGACAAAAATGAAAAGAATATTGCGGATTAAGTCAAGGCATCATGTTTAACTTTTCGAGTTTATGCTTTTATTTGATAGAAAATAAGAGAATATGAGAGAAATTCCTATTGAATTATAATTCCATAAAAATCTTGTTCAATTCATGTTAATTTCACTGTAGAAAAATGTAAATTTCGTTGTTTCAAGACCTCAGAAATCAGTGATTGACCCTTATATTTTGTGAATGAATTACAATTACAGCCCTTAAAAAAAGGGCAGAGGGGTAAATAAAATTAATTATTTTCATTTCACTTTAGGCAAGACAATTATATATTATTGCCATAGACCGTGTATGCATTAGGCATATACCAAAAAGGGGCAGAGAGGTAAAATATTTTTGTTACACTTTAGGCACAACATATATATTGAATACAAAATGAAAAAAATCTGGTCAAGTTGGAAAAATTTACAAATTTCAGAAAACGCCTATCACGGAGCATAAAGAAACTATTGAAAGCATCAATAGAAAAGTGTTTGGGGGAAGAAATGTATTTGTCATTCTCTATTGCGGATGGTTTTAATTCCTTCTAAATTTTTCATTCTAGACGTGATACTTTTTAAAGCTTCATTAGTACATAAGAATTTAAACAGAAAATTTTGAAAAGTTTCGATAATAAATACAGTTCTGAGTGGAATCATGTCTATTTTTTTCAATTGATTGAAATAATTTGAAATTTGCATCTCAAACTTTTTAATTTGTAGAATTGAACGGATCAATTTAGGAAATTAAATTTGAATCTAGCATTCTGCAATGTTCAATTCTTCTTCTCTTCTTTGACGAATGAATATTTTGATTTTGAAAAATTAACTGAATATCTGAAAATCATCTATAAAACTGAGGAGAATGATGAATTTTGATATTTTTCCTTTCAGAGCAATGCCACAGAACCCTACAGACGTCCATTGTTTTCTTCTATTTTTGATCAAGTGAGTTATTGATACTTAAAATTTCTATCACTTTTATCCATTTCTACGTTATAAATTAGAAAATAGCAATAATTTCACAAAAATTAGCATTTTTATTCTAAAAAATAGCAATAAACTAAATTCCCTATTTAAAAAGTCACTCCTTATGTATAAGTTTATAAACTGACATGTACTACGAAATATTTGATGAAACTATATTTTTGTCTGGTTGAAACTAGGATTCTGTACACATACGATAAAACCCAAGACCAATGAAAATCAATGATTCACTCTTATTGGTTTAAAAATAATACTCGAGTTGTATCAAAATCTTTCTTTGTTCCTATAGACGGTAACAGGGTTCAACAGGTTTGGAATTTTAATATTTGGTTACCTGAGAGATTTGATGAAGTTTGAAGACAATGATTGTATCATGGCTAAGAAAGAAAGGCTTTTTATTTGAATGTTGGGTATTGTTTACATTGTTCGGTGAGCAAATTAAGAAGCTAAAAATAGCAGTTAATTAGCAAAATTATTTCAGAAGCTAAAACAGAGACAAAAATATGCCTTCGATCACTTTTCTCAGATTTCGACATACTCAAAATAGCAAAAATAGCATTTTGACCGCCCTAGTTATAATATTGCTGTAGATTGCCTCTAGTTTTGTTCAAACTTAGGGTAAATATTTAAGGTATTCAATAAGAGGTATTAGATTCTGTACAATTGATTCTAGTTCAAGGAACTAAAAGGCTTGAGCAAACCCATACTTCTTCATTGATAAGCTCCATACGAAATTTTCATCTCAAAAATACTCAAGTCTGACCATTTTCTTCTATAAAGTTTACGAGTAAATAACTTGACGTTAATTAATTCAGATTTCCTTCTCTTTTTGTATATTTGGCGTAATTCCTAGGAGAGAAGAGGGAAAAAATTGAGTGGTCAAGTCAATTTGTCAAAGAAAGTCTTCCAAAAAGATAGAAAAACGTAAAACAAATAGGCAGATCATTTATCAAGGGAAGTATATGACTCTCTGAGCTATAAATCTTGGAAATTATCTCAAGAAAGTTATGATTATCGGGTCAAAGTTCCTGAGAGAAATCAGATATCTTTTTTTTCAGAGATTTTTTTTTGTAAAAATACTCGAATTCCCAATTTATCGAACTATAAGCTGAAAAATTCTATGCAATTTGAAAGTGGTCAAAAGAAACGTTGTAGCCGAATATCTTCTTTAAAATGTTTGACTGATCCACCACTTTTGAGGGATTTTCGAAATTTCATTGATTTTCAACTAGTTAAAATGATCAAAAATCTAAGTTCAAAAAGATGTGAATTTGGCGCCAAAAAATATTTTCTTATTTTTTCAGGATTTCATTCTACTATTAGATCTGGATTTCTATCAACTCTTGATGAAAAAATTGAGATTTTCGTAAAAATCATAGATTCATATCAATTAGCTTTATTAGCTTACGTTATAGAGAAATGTTTCATCTCTGAGATCTGTATGATGATGTTTAAGAAGAAGATATCCATGTCAGATGAAAGACGAGAAATCTCAAGTTGAATTAAGCATTTTTTTCACTTTCATAGCAAGTCCACTAGAGAGTGTAAAGTATTGTTCAAAATTTTCTTGAAGATCTCTTCATGTTGATAAGAACAAATAAGTAGAATTTTAGGAGTAAAAAATTCAACGCAGTACAGGGGGAGTGGAGCAGAAAATATGATCCATGCTGCTGAATCGAATGAAAGATAGACAAATTTCATTTTGTAAAAGAATTAGCTATCTTTCTTCTGCAGACAAGATGATGATCAAAGGAATAAAAGGTAGATGATGAAAAATAATTTAAGTGCTGGAGTTTCTTTCAAAGTACAGAAAAAATGCTTTAAAATTTTTCATTCCATTCAAACTTACGACCAGCTTAAAGAATTAACCAAGTTTTTAAAGTATGCTCCTATTTTTTCACTTTCCAATTAAATTTAGAGGTGGGCTAAAATTTTAGTAAAGCTAATGATGGTTTTTGTTTTAATCTGTAACTGGTTGTAGCTAAAATCCCTAATGACAAACTTCTCAAACATCAATGGCCGATTTCGAACTCTTGGTCAAATGATGGTTTAAATGCTTCAAATCTTCGAATTTGATAAAATTTTTGAGCACAAAAAAATAGCCTTTTTTCGGCTGGATTATATTTTATTTCAACACTTTATTGGCTCATTCTAGCTTAGATTTGACTTGATTTTTAAAATAATATTTAAAAAAATAACTTGTCACGGACATATCACGACATTTCAATAAAACGACTTTTGTCAATCAAAGATTCCCTGTTTAACAAGATAGATTTGAAACAATTCATCAGATTAATTTTCTTTTGAGTATGTCAATAATAATTTGAAATGTTTATTCTTGGTTCTCCGTTATCTGTGATAAGATTCGTTTCTCATAGATGGAGAAAAAAAGAAACTATTCTGGTGATTAAACATTGTGGAATAAATCGGAATCTTTTGAATAATTAGATCGGAATGCTATAAAATATGCCGAGAGTGCATTGATTAAAAACTATGAAAACAAAAAAATATTCTTCAATTTCTAGTATTGATTTCAATAGATTTAATAAAATTCATAACTAATTAGTTATAATTTGACATTAAGTTGTTGTTCAGGGCGATACTTTTCTCCAAGTCGAATTGTAAACAGAAATATCCACCTGATCAGAGAAAAGCGGAAACATCAGTTTAAATGTTAACCTTAGACATTGGGTATTATTGGCTCTTTCGGTGTTGAATACTATCATTCTAGGTCTTTTCGAACTTTGTACTCAAAATTTTTATTGAATTGAAAGTGGGAGCGCGGCCAAGAGATGTTTTTTCGGGATCAAGATTAGACAAGAAAATCAATTCAACTGGATCTGTTCATATTATCATTTAGGAGCGGAATTTCGATTTTTTTGATCATTTTCACTACTTGAAAATCAGTGAAATTTCGATAACTCAAAATTTCTCGAAAATGGGAAAACTCTCGATAATCTAACGATGCTTTTTTATCTGATCCTGAAAAACTCTTTTGATCACCGTCCTACTTTCACAGCAATAAAAATTCAAAGTTCGAAAAAATGGGATTTTGGCGCCAAATTGGAATTTGAAAAGTCACCATATTTTTCATGAAAACAATTTTTTTTATCTTGGAGATGATTACTTATTTCGTCTTTGACTGTGACTATGCTGTGAGTATGCCCGAAATAAAGCGCTTATCTCTAAAAAAAAATCTCTGATGAAAAAAATCGAGATTTTTGTAAAAATTATAGATTCCCAACTTCATATCAATCACAGCTTTATTCATTTTATTTGATTTATTCTAAACTATCTAGGTTAGTTAAATTAATTCTAAAATATTTTCAAGATAAAATTGCAGAAGCTTTAAAATTTACATAAAACCCTTTGTTCATAGTCAGAAAATATGGAAAATCTTGAACAATATTTTTATTAGCTGTTTAGATTTTTTTAAGGCGACGTACAAACTAGTTGGTATTAACAAAGAAAAGTCAGGAAATGTGTTTTCTTGTCGTACAATAGGCGACATTTAAAATTACCAACTCATTTAAAAGTTCTTCCTAATATTATCATTTTTGAATTGTTATATAATGCCTTGAAAGACAATGGAGAAATATTTTTTTTCTTCTCTTAGCGTTATTATGACACAATGACAACTATTGTAAGAACCTTTTATTTAATTATAACGTGTCATTTTAACCTTTCTTTAAAGTTGTATATACCCTAAGCAAGCAAGAAGAAATAATTTGTGGCTTACCGGTATTTAGTTAATATCTTCTTAAACAATAACAATGGCGGCTATACAGTAATTTTATGTTTTTACGTTTGAGTTGATAAAAAATTTATAGAAAAATAACCTCTATAGAAGGATTTAATTTCTAATTATTTTTTTAGAATTATATCAGTGAAAAGTTTCAAAACTGTTACTTAGCAGGTGATAGTTCCGATGAAGACGTTGATGAATCACAAGATGACCTTGAAATGATAAACCTTATGTCGAATACATATCTCAAAGCAGTTCAAAATAGCGGTGATAAGGATGATTTGAAAAGTTATCAAACTGAAGGAATCATACATGTTGTCCTAAGAAAGGAATATCCCCAGGAAAAATATGGTCTGAAATTAGAAAAGACAACCTATAATGTAAATTATTTAATTCGAACAATAGGAAGGAACTTTTTCGTCGTGAAAAATGAAGAATATTGAAAATTGAATAATTTAAGTATTTCAAATCAAAATGATCATTGAAATCGATAAAAACTTAATTAATACATTGATAATCTCTACTGGATTCTCATGAGTTAGTATGGAACCCAAAAGTATTTTCTTAAGGTGCTCTGACACGGTTGAATAAGCTCATGTCTAGTAGACTTTGATGAAATTTCGTAAAACTGATGAAACCGCTTGTAATTTTGTTTACATAATCTTTGAGCTATTTCTAAATCATTCCACCATGTCTGGCTGAGTCAACTCTTTAAATGATTCTTGTATCATATAAACAAAATTTCTGAAATTTTCAAATTTTGAACGTTTTTTATTTTAATTTTTGTTTATTATATTCGATTTTATTAACTTTACGCAGTTATAAATAGTTTAAATATTTTGGATTTTGAATGTAAAAGAAATTTTTAATGAAAATATAAATCGAGAGAATATTAAGAACGTTCAAAATTTGAAAATTTCAGAAATTTTGTTTATATGATACAAGAATCATTTAAAGAGTTGACTCAGCCAGACATGGTGGAATGATTTAGAAATAGCTCAAAGATTATTTAAACAAAATTCCAAGCGGTTTCATCAGTTTTACGAAATTTCATCCAACTCTAATGTCTAGTAATCAGGCATTAAATAACAATCTGATGAGATTTTCTAAAGTCTACTTTATCATAGTTAAAAAATGAAAATTTGCGGTTTACTTTCTCTGATGAAAATACTTAAAAGATTATTTTTTAAACGAATTTAATGTTTTGAAATTTAAAAATACAAAAGTTGTTTTTTGTAAAAGGAATAATACACTTGTTGAATTTTTTGCTTTTTTTCATAAAACAACATAAGAATATTTATGAAACATAATATATTTTCAGACAACTTTTATTACCATGGTTCTTCCCCAATCGATAGCAGAAAAGTCAGGATTAAATGTTGGAGATAGAATCGTTAGGATAAATGACTTGAATACTAGTGACATGTCGTTGTTGGAAATAACTGAACAAATTCGTCTGGCGAATCATTCTGTTAGTATATCATATCAGCCAAAGTAAGTTTAGATGAATATTTTTTTATTCTTTTCCAGAATAAAGTACATGCAATGCATAACGTTTTACACTAATTTTTAAATAAATAAATAATGATTTCTAAAAAGTATGGTTTGTACAGTAATTCATTTTTAAACAAATAATAATAATAATTGATAACAGAAGAGGTCAAGAAAAATTCAAAATTAAGGTAGATGGGAAAAGTAAACTGATTTTGGTGTAAATTTTTGCACTGATTCCACACCTGTTCTCAGATGAGAAGAATTGAGATAATTGGAAAAATCAAAAATCCAATTTTCCCAAAAGCCATAAGCGTTGTTCAATTAATTTTTTCGCGAGTAAACAAAATTTAAAATTCTACTTCGATCGATATGACTTTCAAATAAGTTAAAGCTGTATTTTTAGAATTTTTGTGCAATTCTCACCATGTTTTATAAGAATAATTAATAATCTTGACTTACCGAAAAGATTTTACAAAATTTTTAAGGCTAACTATATCTAAATTTTATGAGCTTTCAGAATCTGCCAGTGGTTTTCTGTTATCAAATCTAGAATTTTTGAAATCTTCTCTTATATGCGAAAATTTTTAATTTTTGTTTTTTCCAATTATCTCAGAAACTATAAGAAATTCTTCAGATCTGAGATCAGATTCGGAATCAGTGAAAAAATTTTTTGGATAAAAAAAATATGAAAATACAGTTTAATTTGAAAAGCCTCAACTCTTCAACCTTTAAGCTCAATATTTTTAACAATTTCAAGATTTGAAGCAATTGAGTACTGATATTTAGGATTAACACTCGATGTAAGATTTAAATTCGCCTAAAACAGTTCACAGAATTGAATCTCAAAATTTTACTAGCTTTCGAGTGTTTCTAAAAATAGCTATTATCTTCATGTCAATTCTAGCTAAAAGTAAAAAACATTGGAAAATCATCCCATTTGAGAAATTTGTTAAAACAGACCAAACAATTTACTAAACTCAAAATTCTTTAAATAATCCTCAATCAAAATACTGTATAAATAAATCTTTTGGACAAAGTTGCCGTCTTCGGATTTACTGTTAGTTTTAATTAAATTTTGTTTTTTTCCCCTAAAGAACATTTCTTCACACCGCAGTATTACACAAGGAAAAAGGTAAATTGGGCATTCGTCTGAAGGAGCACTCATCTGTGAGTAATATGATCAACCTGATTCAAGGAATAGAAAAGAGAATTTTTTCAAATCTTTAGAATCTTTGGATAGATATCGTTCTACCCTTCTCACCAGCAGAAAAGTCTGGCTTAAAAAAGGGCCAACGTCTTATAAGTCTCAATTCGAATAATGTTGTCGGCTGGACACATAAACAGGCCATCGAATGGCTTAGAATGTATCCAGATAACTATGATTTAATTCTATTGGTTCAAGACACAAACGATGACGATTCAATTCGTTTTCAGAACTCTGATAGTCAAACTTGTCCAAATGTAAATATTGATAGTTATGCAGGGAAGACGCCAAATTCTGATGATAAAAATAACAATCAAGTTATTCCTCAAAAAATTTAAAATTGATGAAACAAAACTCTTTTCCCGTTAACGGATGACGAGGAAAAAAAGATTTTTTGAGCATTTATTATTATTATTGATATTATAATTTATTATTGTAAATAAATTTATCCCCAAAAAATTTCAATAATTTTAATTTATCTGGTATTTAAAAAAAAAGAAAATTGACCACATTGTGAATAGGGGTTTGAACTTGATATGGTCTTGTATCTGAATAAACAATTCCATCACATTTAAAGAGATAGGCTGAATTGGCTGGGATAATATTTGCCTGTTGAATCACTTTCATACTCTACATGATCTTCTTCCAAGCTATCATGAAATTCTTCATCAGTCACAATATTTTGAAAATGCTCTTCTTGTAGAGCGAGAGCTAAAGTAATAGGTCTGTTACCTCTCTCCATAAATGAAATAATGATTCTATACTAAAAAATAAGTTTTTTTATCCAAACAATCCTGTTTTCTAATAAGAAACAGTATGGGGTATTTTAGACCCCATTTATTCAATGTGTTACCAATCAAAAAACAGCCACTAACTCGACGACCAAATGTGATATAACTTCAAACTAAGTAAAAAACTGTTTGTTATTCTTATCTCGAAGCTATATTAAAATTCATACAGGAAAATTGTGAAACAAAAAAGTTATACCCATTCAAAGTTGTCCTGGGGTCTAAAAGACCCCATTTTGCATGCAAGGGTTAATAAATAATTTCAAATGAAGAGAAAGTCTGTTGTAAAGCTCGCAAAAGTCAAAGATTTTGAAAATAGCAATCTAAGAATTAATACTTAGGAATAGATCAATATTAGAATTCTCAACCATGGTCATCCAAACTTTTCGACGGTAATTATCTTCACACGCCTTCTTTAGTGGTACAACAAAATAATCAAAAACAAAATACTATTGATATACTTTCATGATCTCATCCCTATCGGTTTTGTCCTATCAGATTAGAGAATAGATTAAAACAAGAGTCTGACCTATGATAATAAAGTATTGATAATCAGAAAAGAATAGAGTTATAATTTCACATCAGATTTAATTCAACTAATTTTAGATCATTTTTCACTGATTCGACAATCTAAGAATAATTTTGACTATAATGTTCTTCGCATACTACTTGGCATGTATCGACCTATCTGTAGAAAAAAAGGATGAATGGTGTGATTAAAATTATTATTGTTTTAAACGTGATAGGGTGGTGAAATAAAGTTATTTTATGATCAAAATTATACAAGAAAACTAAATTTGCTATATTTGGTCTGAGTAGTAAATGAATTTCGATTTCTTGATCATTTCACTGCTTGAAAATCAGTGAATATTCCATAAATCAATATTCAATAATTCTCAGCTAGTTTTATAAGTGATTTTAGCATTTTTGACTACACTAAATATCGAGAAAATGGAATTTTTGTTGTATTAAGAAATTAAAACTTTCAATAAATCTCCTGTATTGGCCGAGATAGATGATAGAAGAATTTCAGATATTAATGAATTCAAATTCTTTTAATTCTCAATGAATTGTATTTGAGGAAAAATTTATAATTACACTGAATAAATAAAACATTAGACATTTTCTTTCAGATTTAATTTCCTGATCTATTTAAATCACCCATGTCAGATTTATTTGGTCAGTAAACAAATCTAATTTCTTTTGAAAGTAAACGAGTGAGCTAATTTGAGAATTTTCTTACCATCTTTTTCACTTATTATTCACATTTAGGGTCAAAGATTCCAATTTTCCGATTTCTGATCTAATATAGAATCAAAGCATAGATTTCTTTTTATACAAATTCATAGCTTCGTCACGTTAATTCCGGGTGTTGGTTCGTTCGTTGTCCTGCTCGTTTTCCTTTTAATCAAAAATATATCCTAAATAGAAAATTGTCAAATATCAAGAGAACTTTTCCTGGCATGAAGCTCAAAATTTTCCAATGGTCAACAAAGTTACCCAAACGAGGTATAAAAGCATCTCAACCAATGGAAGTGCTCAAAAATTCGCATTTTGATAGTATTTATATCTAATCCGGGGTAGAGCCTGAAGAGACCCGGCGAGATTTAACTTTTATCACTAAAATATTCGTTCGTTTACTCTAAACTTCCTTATAAGTTTAGAACCAAAAATATGTTTATATTTTATAAAATTAAAAAGATCTCCAAAAGAGGGAAAAAACTTGATCCATGAATAATTCAACTGGGATATCTTTGGGTTTTATTATTTTATGAGTTGATCGGTCGACAACGCCTTCTTTTAGTTAAAAAAACTAACAAAAAACCAAATAGTTTCTTGTTGAGAAGGACTCTCTTGGTTATCTTTACAAAATATCTCATATTTTTTTAAACAATACAGCTCATAGTAGTGCTTGTATTCACAAATATGTGTATATTCTTTATTGTTATTTAAATATACTTACCTAACGTTTTCTTTCCTGTATGTGCATCATTTCCAATTTCTGGTGATATTAATCTTTGGAAACATCCCAAATGAATACAAGAGATCATTCACCTGTCTTTTGTTATTATGCCCCACTAAAAGTTGAATTTTGAATGAGATATCTATAGATATGAGAAAATGATAGTTGGATCCGGTCAGAAGCATATTTTGTTTATCCTTATGGGAAATGCTCAAATTGGTCACCAAAAATGTTTTCTCAAAGAATATCCTACTAGAATAGATTCTACATGGCTAGATAATATTGAAATTGGGATTTTTTTTCATCAAGGCCAATAAATTTTCTGACTGATTTAAGAAAAATAATTCGAAAGTCTAGCTCAAAGTTTAAACAATGAAAAATGAAAATTTAAAATGTCTCCAATTTTTTCTGAAATAAAATTTTTCTTGAATCGGTTTCCAAAATATCTTTAGAAAATCTCTAGACCTTGAGAAAAAATTGAAAGAAGATTTAAAGGTTGTATTTGAGAAATACTCTTGAGGTTCTTATGAAATTGTTGAATTTTATGTGAAAAACTGCCTTCTTGTAAAATATTGATGCAAAATTCTCAATTTTGGAATCTTGATCATCGGGTCCACTTTTAAGGAATCTATCGTCCAATACATATCTCAAAGTAGTGCCAAATTCAAAATTGATTTTTAGGATCACGATAAGACAAAGAAATCAAATAGGCTGAATCTGATCTTGAGTATCACACCATCATCATGTGAAAATTGAATTTTGACTTTTTGATTCTTTTTCCCTACTTGAAAATCGATGAAATTTCAAGATTCCTGAAAAAGTACGCATTAATCTAAGCTTTTATGGTCATAATCGGTTTTATAGTCTTATTGTAATCCTTAAGATCAACTTTGGATCATTTTCTCACTTTGAAATCAGCAAAATTTTTCAACTCTACTAATTTTGGACTGTACTTCGAGTTTGAAATATTTCCCTCAAACTTGATTTTTGTTTTTTCATATCGTGGAAGTGAGCCTCGTGATCTAGATTCCAAAAAATAATGATGAAAAAATTGAGAATTTTTCATAACTCATAAATTCCCATCCTGATTAACTAACTAGATGTAGAATAAGAAATACTATATTTTGAGTTCTTCCTGTCAGTCTCAAGAGTTGATTTAATAAGTACTTTAATTTTATTCTGTAAAAATTAGAATTTCCCGGGCAGATTCTTAATTAAAAATGGCCGGAAGTTGATTATTCGAATCTATGTGTGTTGACTGGTATATCTCTCTCATTATTCAATCGTTTTTATTCTTTTAAAATAATTATCACAATTCCCATACTGAAAAAAATTATATTTAATATGCATAGTTAGCCCAATTGGAAAGTACAAATGATCTATATCAGACAATACAACTTGTTCTCAAAAGATTTATAATTTATTCTAATCTACACTTTTAATGTTTATGGGATAAGTTATAAAAGAATTTGAATATGTTACAGTAAATCGTGTGAAAGCAGGGATTTGTAGGAATCACTGAATGACTACTCAAACTTTTAAAAATATTCCAACGATTATCTTTACATAGGCAACAATGGTTTTTTTGAAATGGAGAATTAGGAAATTATTCTGTGGTTATCATACACAAGGGTGGATATATTTTTATGCCTGATAAATCATCAGTGATGATCATTTTGGGTCTTTAACCTTTGACCGACCTATCATGATCAGTATATCCAGAGATAAAATTTTTCAAGAGATTTTATTTAATTCAACTCTGGCAATAAATTTATCTTTTTGTGGGAAATATTGCCGAACTTCTTCAAATATATTAGATTCTAATTTTAATGAAAAATGGAAGACAAGTTAATAATTAGTAATAAAGCTTTTTTCACCGGTTCTCATCAGACTCCTACACCGGCTAGATATTTATACAAAATTATCAACAAAATTGGGATCATAAGTAAAAAAGGATCATCAGTTACAAAAAATTGGGATCCCCTGGTTCCTTCACTCCCTGGATTTAATAAAAAACATTTATGTGATGAGGTAAGGATAGGCTGATGTATCCAGGGTGTAAGACTTTGATGAGAACCGATGAAATAAAAGCTTTATTACTAACTATTCACTTGTCTTCCAATCCTCTTAATGAATTATTCATTAAAATCAGAATCAATATATCGATATTTTAAAAGAATTTAAGTAGAAAATTGAAATAGTTTTCACGATTCATCAGTGATTCGTAAGAATTACTGATTTGGGCAGAGATCCTTTCAAGAGCCTTTCAAACGATTCACCAGTTCTTATTAAGAATCTATGCTGTCACACCATTCATTGTAACAGATATATATTAAAATTCTGAGTTTATCATAAAAATTAAATTAATTCAAACAGAAAATATGTGACAAGAAAATTTTATGAGTAGATCTGAAATCAACAATCATGAATATTTTACATAATAATAGTTTAAAGTGTCCTTATTATTATTTGTTTTGGAATAATTGAAAAATTATTCGTTCATTCGATCCATCCTTTGTTCAAATAGATTATCCGAATCTGAAGGAATATTATGATATCGTATCGTAATAGGAGAGTTAATTAAAGATTTCTAATACAAATGTATTGTATATTTTACCGTTAATCTTGTTACTCGTGATAGTCTTAAGATTTGCTACTCGGTAACAAGATTAACTGGAACCTTTGATAGTCTCAAGACTATCAGGTAATTTTAAGACTAACGGAATGTAGTTTGATAAACTTCTTACCAGGTTTCAAGACTAACAAGCTATTTAGCAATAAAACATAGCTTTCTGATTTTGGACATTAAACCTACTAGCAAAATGTGGTCACTGGTTATTACGATATCCATATGAACTCTAACTTGATGAAGATTGTCTTCTCGCACCTAGATTTTAGATTTCGGATATGTAAGTGTCAATTCCATAAGAGAGTCAAATAATATTCAACTCACGGTGACAGATGTAGACGCGTTTCGTCCTTATTAGGACTCCTCAGTACACCATAGCCAGGATTCGAACCAAGGTCTTCAACGGCTATGGAGTACTGTCCAAAATCACTGTAATAGCTTTCTGATCTTGATACTCGGTACATTGGCTGACTGAATTAATATTTTCGAAAATATATTATCATACAAGTTCATAAAATTTTTTCCAATAAATCCTTTACTTTGTTTATCATTAAGGAAATAAATCTCAGATTTCGAAAATTTCTAAGGCTTTGTTAAGGCTATAAAAAACAAATTGGTGATTCAATGATGAATTTCTTCTTATTATCAAGATATGTACAAAAGGTTTTAAATGGTAAGAAAATAAGTCCTTCAAATATACCTCACTTGACGTAACTCAAAAAATGAAAAATAGTTTTTATAAAATCTGTATAAAAATGGCCCAGATATCCGTACGAAGCACCTCACACAAGAACGATATGCAAGTCTTTTAAAAGACTTCAAGTCATCTCAGGATGAATCAGTTTCCGAGAAAAGGTTGTATAGAATCAACAGGGGAGCACTCACAAAATCTACGAGAATACCTTATCGACACTGAAGAATGAAATCCTCTTAATAACACTAGTCTTGGACACGCCAAGCGACACATTTTGAAGAAAAATTATAATACATTAAAATTCTATAAGGAATTAATTAAATTTTTCCCAATTAGGGACCCTATAGTGTAGGGGCTACACTGTTGGAATGCTTAATAAAAAATCTTTGAACTGAAAATTTGCTAAAGACAATCCTTTATCCAGCGCTAAAGCTTACAAATAGGGGTTGGAGGGAGAACTCTTGAATCAAAACATTCCCATTTTACCAAAATTCTTTAAAAGGCATTTTCAGGATTTATTGAAAAGTTATCTGATATAATTATCAGAACAATTCTCATCCGAAAAGCCAAAAAAGTAAATTTTATCTACTACAAAATTTGATGGCACAAAATTTAAAATATATAATTCAAAATGATTATTATCTCAAAATTTAATTCTCAATCGAATGAGCCGAAAAAGTTTTGAAATTGTAATAAATATAGTTTTATAATTTTCCTAGAATAAGCTTTACTGATAGTCTAAATCGACAATATCAGATGATTCTATAGAAGGTATGAAATTTATTGTATCTCGTTAGTCTGACGAACTAACATTAAGACTACACTGGTTCCTGGATTTGTAATGTAGAATGAAACTTATTAATCTGCTGCATTGGATAGACAAAATTATGCAAATAAAAGTTTTGTAGTAGGCTTCATGTTGAGAGTTCACGATATACAATAACTATAGTTACGATTGAATTCTCCAATTATTCTGTCTACGAATAATCAGTTGTCAAATGAAGCAATATTCAAATACAGAAATCTGATCCGATCTCAGATTTCAATTTCCGATTGAAATAAAAATTTCAATGTTAATTATATTGTGTTCTGTAATCAGTCCTTCTTACAGATTTGATAAAAAAACTTTGAGTTGAAAATTTCTGATGATCACCACCAGACAAGGGAACAGATTATCGATATTAAATTTCCAAAGAATCGTCAATTAGAACTGATCTAGGAGTATTAACTTCATATATCAATTTCTAGCTTTTTCTCTCAATGTAATTAAACAAAGAAGTGTAATCAAATGAATACCAAAAATATGTTTTTTCTTTCTTATCTCCGTGATAAATGGACTTTGAAAAGTAGGAGAAAGAAACATGACTCATTGAGCTTTAGTCTAAGGAAAAAGGGTGATCGTAGCACATACTCTTCTGTGTGTAATAAGGCTATATATTTTTATTTGTTTATGCAAATTTATCTATATTTAATCACAAATCCAACTATTTGATCCCTACTATTGTATTGAATTGTAATTGTAGTTGATAAATCAAATTTGGATATTTATGATATTCATGATATATCCAGTATGTGAGTGTGTACATTATAATGGAAAAGTAAAAGTATCATGATGATTGAAGAAGAATACTTGGTCATTGAGCAATATATGTATGTAAAATAGAGGTAAAGGAAAGTAGTTCTCTCTCTTTACTGAAATGAATGGCAGTAGCCACTTCAAAAAATATGATATGATACATTCACCCTCTTCAAGTTCTTTATTGTTGAGGATGATTTCGTTTGTTCTATAGTTGAAATTTTTAATAAAATTCGAGTATTTCCAAAGTACTGAAGAAATACAAAGGTAATTTTGGGGTCTCAGCCGAACCATCACGACCGATATCTTTTTTCTACAGTTATTCTAACAATTAGACATAAATTCTAAACATACTTTAATTTGAAAACCAGAAAATTACTCAAATAAACCGTTTAATGTGTATCAGGGTGATAAAAATTTTTTAACTTTTCCCAGCCATAGTCTCATTTTGTTGACCTATAAAACCATAAGTTTACTAGCTTGTTCTAATTTACAAAATATCGATTGAAAATTACAATATATTTTGTAATTTTTTTATTACAAGAGCCTAAAAATGTATTAACCCTTCATGTCCCAAATTATTTTTTTTCCTCACACAAATGAGAAAATTTGCAACGAAAATAATTGCGCTGATTCTGAATCTGAATTCCTTTTTGTAAGCCGGCTTATCATTCCAAAGATAATAGAGGTTAAAAATGGCATTTTTGGCTCGAAAACCAGTTATCTTCTAAACTGTAAGAGGTATCGAGCAGGCGATTGCATATTTGGAATCTACGGCTATTGTCTTACGAAATAAAGTTGACTTAAGACCTCAACAAATAGGTTTTCAAAAAAACGTTCTAAAAATTTTTTAAAATATTTGATAACATTTTCAAAAAATCACTCTTTTTCAAGCAACTATGGTGTGGATCAGTAAAAAGCTATCTTTATGAATGATAAATAATATTGTAGCTTAATAAAATTCCTTTCTAATGAGGGGTAAACAAAGTGTTTTAGGTATCTTTCAGTTAAATTTATCGCTCAAGAAAGTGTGGAACAATGAGACATGAAGAGTTAAAGTGCTTATTTTACTATTCTCACTCTTGTGAAAATCATTTAGAAAGATTAATCTTTTTACTGATATTTATTATTTTGAAGATAACATTTTGAAATTATTGCGATGTTTTAATTGAATTTTAATTTTTTTTCTATTTGTTTGTAAGTAGTATATGTAAGACCTTTTTCGTAAATTCGATTAATCGTGATCCGTAGTGTCAGTATCAAACAGCTTTAAATCTTGAGAATCATTCTTTTACAGATTATTTATCGTGTTATTTTTCACGCTCCAGACAAACTATACAAAAATTTTGAATATCTTAGACAAAATTCATAAAAGAACAAAATTTATATGAAGATAATATTTTTCTTAAAAAAAATTCCATCTATAGACTGAATTTCTAGCATTTCCTCCAGTACACAGATATTTTTGGAATGATATTGATATATAGGTATTTGTTTCATATTGGGCTGAATTTTGTATAAAAAGGAAAGATAGACAGGCCATTCGAAATAGAATAATATATATTTTATTCAGAGTGTAGTATAAAAATTAATTAATCTATAATATTTATATGTATGTTCAGGATATTCTATATACATTGTTAATGGATGATGGGAAAAATCGTATGTATAAAGATCAGAAACCCGAATACATCATTAACCATTGAAGTCCAAGAGAATTTTTTTTTCATGAATCGCATTCAATATTCTGAATATCCTATTGTTTGTGAATACGCTGAATCTAAAGTTGTTTCTGGTTATTTTTGGTTCAAAAGTTATCGATCAAAAATTAGGTCATCTTTTGATCCAAAAATAGGTTATCTTTGAAGCTTTACCAGATAGAGTTCAGGAGGTTGCATATTTGAATTCTACAGGTGTGATTACTTGATATAAGTTATCCTGCTTTTTATCTATGACCTTAGGAGGTAGGTTTTCAAAAACACGTTTAAAAAAATTTAATTTTTGGAAAAAATCATTTTCTTTGAATTAGTTTAGCACTAGCTTGACGGATGATAGAGCTGAGATCTTCATGTATTCCAGGAGATTAATAGATTTCCTATCGAATGCGTGGTAAAAAAAGTATTTTCTGAGGCTTAGATAGACAATAATGGCTTTAAGGGTTAAAATATTTTGAAATCAAGATTATGAGAATGTACGAAATAAATTCTTATCAAAAGTCAATTTATCTTGTGAAATATAACGAAATGTTGACAAGAAATTCGTGCAGTTTAAATTTATAAAATTAAAATAACTTGACTAACTAAGGCAAATTTTAACCTTAAGTTTACTTAATAAATTTAGATGAAATTTTGTAAAACCGCCTGTAATTTAAATAATCTATCATTTCGAAATCATTCCACCAGGTCTGGCTGAGTCAACTCTTTGAATGCTTCTGGTATGAAATAAAAAGAATTTCCGAACTTTTCAAATTTTGAACGTTTTTTTCAAATTTTTGTTAACTATATTCAATTTTATTAATTTTTTATCCAGCTAAAAATAGTTTAAATTTATGATTTAGATTTTGAATATAAAAGATATGAAGGTATTTTTAATGAAAATATAAATTTACTAAGTATTGTGGAACGTTCACAATTTTTAATTTTCTGAAATTTTGTTCATTTAATACATGAAGCACTCAAAGAGACAGCCTGACTCAGCCTGACATGGTGGAATGATTTAGAAATAGCTGAAAGATTATTTAAACAAAATTACAGGCGGTTTCATCAGTTTTACGAAATTTCATCCTAGTCTAATCTGTATTATGATTTTCTTCATGTTACACATAAAATGTTTCAGAGCAATGCATTTTTCCCTCATGTTAAATTAGTGTGAATTGATTAACCAGCTCTTCAAGTGGTAAAAGCCAGGTGATATTCATGGGGTATTTTGAGATTAAAATCATAAAATTTATATTTCTTGAGAGGGTAGCTTAAACTTTTAAATAATTATCAATTAAGTTTTCTTTTCTGAGAATAATACAGGCGATCATGCAGTTGTATCAGATAGTAATGTCCTGCTACTCAGCATTTTAAGTGAAGTTTTCACACTAGTTTTGGGGAATTCCAAACTAAAACCAATTATCAATTTTATTTCATTTGATTTTGTAAGCTTCTAATTGATGTAATAACTTCTTTTTCCAATGTGTGATAAAATAAGCATTCTTTAGGCCAGAATATCATAGTGAAATCTTTAAACTTTGATAAAAAGTAATATCTAGATGTTCTATTCAAATATCGTGGATTAAAGTTTTATAAAAGCCCTCCTCAGATATTCTACGTGCTTGAAGAGAACATATAGGGACTTTACTTTCTGAAAAAACTGTTATTCTACGAGACATTAAATTCGATGAAAAAATCAATTTTTTTCTAATTGGTAGGTAACATGAAAATATTTTCGTGTCTAGAAAATAAGTAATTTTCAAATTTTGAATGTTCTCAATGATTTTCAAATTTAGATTTCCATTAATAATTTGTTATATTAAAATCCAAAACATTAAAAATCATTTCAACAATAAATTTTTTATCGTATAAAATTAGTAAAATCGAAACAAAATTTAAAATAAAAAATAATTTCAAATTTTTGTAAATTTAATACCATAAGCATTTAAAGAGTTGACTCAGCCTGACATGGTGAAATGATTTAGAAATAGCTCAAAGATTAGTCAAACAAAATTACTGGCGGTTTCACTACGAAGTATAACGATCAAGATATTTTGAAAACCAGATGAAGTAAAAAACGAAAATTATCCTATAAAGACGGTAAGAAAATCAATAGACTCATCAGTTAATATAAAACGATTTTAATGAGATTCTAATAGGAATTCTGTTGAATTTTCTTGTCTACTAATAAGTAGATTAAATCTAGATTTTAATCATTTTTGTTATTTCTCAAAGTTTAGAGACAAGTTTGAGATTTTCTTAACCTTATATTATAAAATAGATTGTAGATAGTATTGTTTAGACCTGCATAATATAACTTATGATTTCCGATTTTGAAAAGTCATCCATTATGAATTTTACCTCATGTACAGGCTTATCTGTGTAACAACACAATTTAATAAATTCAAATCTTCTTATTCTCATATTCTTCTAAAATTATTCAACATCTGGTTGTTAGTCTATCTTTGCGTCATACATCGATGATTCATTTGTTTTTTTTGGAGGTAAGACAAGCCCTCAATCGTTTTGGGAGTTTGGAAAAAAATTTAGTTTTTAAAACTTAAAATAAATTTCTTGAGATCTTTGAAGTTAACTCGAGGGAAAACCATGATTGAGAAAATATTAAAATACTAGACTGATCGAATCAGCGAAAAAAAGTCTTTCCTATGGTATTAATTTGAATAAAATTATATATTTTGTGCATTTTTCGGTTAAAATTAGGACTTTTAAGTAGTCGGAGGATTCTTTTTTAGATTATGAAAAGGGGCAGAGAGGAGGGTATACTTTTGTACACAGGTCAGTCTGTATTCTGAAATTTCCAATAAAGAGCTCAAAAGTAAAATTTGTTTCATAAATAGCCCCAACAGGATTTAATTTTCACTCCAGATAATGGTCATTGTCATGACACATTGATACATAGTAGACTTTGACGAAAATTTGCAAAATTACTTAAATCGCCCATTGATATGAAAAAACTAATCTTCAAGTATTTAAATATAATCCCACCAAATTTCGCTTCAAAATACCTTTCCATGCTTCTGGAATAAGATGAACAAAATTGTGAAACTTTTTTAATTTAAAACGTTTTTTGAAAATTGTTATATTCATGAAAAATAAGAGAAATTTCGTTTTGAGCTATTGAAAAAACATTTTAAATAGGATTTTTACAACTTTTCTGTAAAAAATAATGTGAATTCAAGTTAAATTTATGAATATAAAACGTTCTAAATTTTGTTTATCTTATTCCAGAAGCATGGAAAGGGATTTTGAAGCGAAATTTGGTGAGATTATATTCAAATACTTGAAGATTAGTTTTTTTTATATCAATAGGCGATTTAAGTAATTTTGCAAAAGTCTAATACATAGCCCTAAAAGAATTCATAGCCATATTATCCATCGATTTCTTTTTTAGTTAGCTACTTCCATTTGACATATCTCCCTTAGTCATTAATGTAGTCTATGACATACATTCTTTACTTGGGCTTATTCAATTAATTTACTTTCTGTAATTTATTTGACCATTATTGAATGGTTAATAAATCAATCAAAATCAATTGCAACTTTTTATATTATTCAGAAATATTCCTCTATTTGGTGACTTGAAATGAATTTTATTCCTAATAAGCAAGTTTTGAAAATTATAACAAGAAAATCAAATGAATATCCAGAGTCTACCAGTCTAATCGGAGGTGGTGCAAAAACTCTGGAACATGCGAAAAAATTGATTGATTAAAAATTATGAAAATTTTCAAAAAGATTTTTAACCATTCTGATAGGTTTTTTATTTGAAAATTTTGCTTAACTCCATTTTTTGTATGTTTCACAGTTATTACAGAAGCAAAAAAAATTTTAAAGAGGGATTTTGCTGTGGAAGATTAATTTTATCAGGCGATCTGATATAAGAAAACAATAATTCCAAGCTCAAATTTGATGGTGAGAACTTTCTATTTTAACGAAAAAACTCGATATTCTTCCATAAATAGTCAGGATTACAGATATTTTGAAATAAAACAATTTAAACTTTTTGGCCATTTTTTGAATTTTGAAAATATCTTGAATTTGCACTTTTTCAAAGTTTGAGAACAAATTTTTTAGTATGAAAATATTGTCGAACCTCATCAAGAATATTATTGTTAGATTCCAATGGAAGGTCCTAAATAGAGCATTGTAATAGTATATATGTTAGAGTATATTTTTAAAATTAGTTTTTATATAAATATCCTAGTATAATCTTAAAACCAGTACAAAACTAGTGTATCCTTAAAATAATTAAAATTTCAAGAATATCCTAATCTCGTACTGGGCTTGTCAAGTTTGTCTTTTTTCTTATTCAAAACTTTCAAGATGATATCAATGGAGACCTAATCACTATCACATAAGAAATTAATGAAAGTTGGATCAAAATATCCAATTCATAATTTTTATTTATTTGAGCAAGACAGGAAATGATGGCACTTAGAATTACATGAAAGATCTTTCTTTTTACAATTACACGAATTGCTTTGACA
Source organism: Gyrodactylus bullatarudis (assembly GCA_012064415.1). Lineage (NCBI taxonomy): Eukaryota > Metazoa > Platyhelminthes > Monogenea > Gyrodactylidea > Gyrodactylidae > Gyrodactylus > Gyrodactylus bullatarudis. Next base: position 441,045 of record SSNU01000110.1, read on the forward strand.
GAGGTATTTTTGAGCTCAGCAAACTGCTAAACGATGAAAATTAGCTCTAGACCTCAAAAAATTGTAGATTTAGATTATTGATATGAATAAAAAATACCATGCTATAATAAAGTATCATTTAATACCTAATTTTCAAAATAATTCATTATAAGACTTTGAATCCTGATGATATTGCAGAAAAATTATAAATTTAAATGGTTTTCAGAACAGAGAGAAAAGCTGGTTGAAAATCCAAATCCTCCAAATATTTTTCAAAAGCTTCTCTTACTCTTGCTTCTTCTGACTTTGACATGACTAGACGATAAAGTGATAAAACACAAAAAATGATTTTCACGAAGCCTGTCAAATTTTTATTTGATTCGTTGTTTTGATTTCGGAGGATTGTAAAAAATAAATGTGACCAATTCCATAGTGATATTATCTTGAAAGTTTTGAATAAGAAAAAAGACAAACTTGACAAGTCCAGTACGAGATTAGGATATTCTTGAAATTTTAATTATTTTAAGGATACACTAGTTTTGTACTGGTTTTAAGATTATACTAGGATATTTATATAAAAACTAAGGGTTATTCACCAAGTTAGTATCAATTTTTTCATTATTTTCACCAATAGTATAATAGACCGGTATTATTTTCCAAAGTAGTATCATATTTTAAAAATTTCTATTATAGTATCAATACTTGAAAATATTTCAAAAACAGTATAATATACCAATATATATTTTCAGAATTAGTATTAGCTTGAGGAAAAATAACTATAATCAAACAATTTTTTTTTCAATTTGAAAAAAAAAAGATTCTATGAAAAATTAAAAAACTAACGTTGATAAATATCAGGATAAGATCTTTTCGGCTACTGAACGAATTTTTTTCTTCATAGGGTTTCCTGTTTTACATGAATCAGACTTTGGTTTAGGATTTGATGATTTTAGACCATCCAAATCACAGAAATTAAATTCAGAACTGTACATTTCTTTTCAATTCTGTTATTTTGTAAATATTCGGAAGGTAGTCTTCGGGTACTTTTGGCTAAGTTCCATTAAGGATGACTTGCTTGATTCAGCAATATTGGACGTGAGATTACCGAATCTGCAGGTGGGGAAATAGTACTCGACCCAAAATTTAGCATCTATTTTTGATATTCATGAATATTCAAGGGTTTTTATCAAATAATGAAAATAACAGCTATCTAGAGCAATTATTGGCAAACCTTTAAGAATGCCTTTATGAATGCCAAATCTTGTTCATCCCTCGATTTCAGTATATCATTGAAAGTTCCAGGATTTTGCAATGTGCTTGAACTCAAAAAGCTCTCCGAAAAATCTTCAAATAAATTTTTTGAATTGATCTGATTATAGTTATTTTTCCTCAAGCTAATACTAATTCTGAAAATATATATTGGTATATTATACTGTTTTTGAAATATTTTTAAGTATTGATACTATAATAGAAAATTTTAAAAATATGATACTACTTTGGAAAATAATACCGGTCTATTATACTATTGGTGAAAATAATGAAAAAATTGATACTTACTTGGTGAATAACCCAAAAACTAATTTTAAGAATATACTGTAACATATATATGTTAACCGGGGTATAGTCTGAAGAGACCCGGCGAAATATAGCGTTTATCACTCGAATATGCACTTGTTGTTCTCTAACCTTCCATATGAGTTCAGAATCTAACAAATTTTTTATTCATTTTAGAAGATTTTAAAAATATTCCTACCGTGTACAAGTTTAAGATAGAATAGTATCATCAATTGTGAGCTTTTCACCCTTATTTTTGGACAATGCAATAATTTCATTCATCCAATGAAGATACAAGATATTGACGAGATCTTCTAATTCAATTTATCTTCTTGTCGTCAGGATGATTAATTTAGATTTTTCCTTGAGACATAGCTGTGTAATACACAGTGTGTATGAACGGCCTTTGTGCTATATTTCAATTAAGACGCGTTATATTCATTTCCGAAAAAAAATCTTCAAGTGATAAATTAAAATTGACGTATTATTTCAAGTCTTTCAATCAAAAATCTTTTCATCAGACTATTTTCATGTTATTAATCTCTGCTTACCATTCACTTTTGATGTTTTATTCCTATTTTTATAAGAGAACTTATCAAATACTGATAAATTAATTATATTTTTAAATCATAAATGCAGACACTTGACGACGGAGAATATTTACTCTAGTCATGGAAAAACTAAACATTCTCATTAAAAATAGTAATTAAAATTTTAAATTTTAAAAAAGAAGTTTTTTTATATTTCATTATTTTGTTTTTTTTCATTTCAATACGGAAATTTGATTTCGTGGACTATTTTCTTAAACAATTTAAAACAAAAGTAATTTCACATATATTGATGAGAAATTGCAATTTGCGTTGATGATTTACTAGAATTCACTGATTTTTTAATAGAAAATTTGTTTAAAAATTAGCCGGTAAAATTAAATTTTTGCATCTCAAATTGGCCAAGACGAAAGGATCTCGAAATAATGAAAAAATCGAAAATCAACAAGATTTGATTAGGTCAATTGACATTTTTCCTCAAGGTAACTTTGAAATTATGATAGGTGAACTGAAAAAGAAAAAGAATTCGAAAAAATCCCACAGGCCACTTGAATCGAATCAATTTCACTTCAAGTGAAAAAGATCGGTATAAAGTTTGTTCACTGAGAACTATAATTCAGAAGATGGTAATCCTGTTCTCAAATCCGAGTGAGTCATAGAAAGTTTAAGGCAGAATTTTTATTTCCTCAATGCGTTTGATTGAAGGGGAAGTCAAGCTCAAAAAGGGAAAACAAATTCTGAAAGGTCAAATTAAAAAAAGAAAAATTTAGTTCAAAAAAACCAGTTTTGAAAAATAAAACTTTTAATAATTTTAATTTTATTCATAGAGATTGTTTCAGTAAGCTCATCAGATCAAAATAAAAAGATTCTGAAAATTTTTAAGCGTGTTGATCGAATTTTAGGACGTTTTTTGCTCTAAAAGAAGTTCCTAATGTTGTATTTTATCGAAGCCATGTCTCAGCTATTGGGTATATTTTCATTCTAGATTTCAAACAGATAATAAATCATAAGATTTATGTCGAAAGAAAAATAAAGATGATCTAATAATATTTCGTGATATTAGTCATTGCTAATTTCATATATGACCTCGAATTATGATACGGATTTTTTGTGCAATTTTGTTTATATCCGGCGTGTGAACTTCAGCAAAAAAAGTTTTTCTGTAATAAACTTAAACTATCGTGCATATATAAATCACACACTTCTTATCGAGGGTATATAATATTAGCTATGAAAAAAATGTAACAACTTTTTGTTAAGTATATGTTTGGGCAAACTTATGAAATGAAACCATCGTTAAGCAAATTCATGTGTTTTTCGCTCACCACGATAGCACCTTATGAGGTAACAGTTTAAATAGTACAGTTGGAAATTTTAATGAATATATAGTAATAAAATTTACACTCAGTAGTAACAAAGGAATTATCTTAATTAAATAATCTAAGATACTTCGAAAAATTAAATGAATAGAATTCGTTTAATGGGCGATCAAAAATTTTTCTCATTCTCTACAATATAAGTGAGAATCAGAAATTATTCACTAGCAAAAATTAATATGATTCTCTAATTTAATTAGGGAAAGTTTACAAATATGTTTCAAATTATAATTAAGTTATTTATGCTAATTATTATGGTCTAATTATTCAAGTTATAAGAAATCCTAGGATAAAAATGAGTAAAATTAGATTTAATTGGAATATAACCAACCTTTTAAAAAAGCCTATTCCAGACGTTTTGGTACTGAGATAGTCAAGTACCTTCTTGAGTGGATGAGACGCTTGTAATCTGAACTTTCATGAATTTTATCTAAAAACCTTAGTATTCCAATTGGTCCAGATCTAAACCATAGGATAAAATGAAGAAGAATATCATTTACTATCGATACTAACATCATTAAAATATTTACGTATATATGATTAATCATCAATCTACTTTATAGTAAATACACATATGAAATCGAAAAACATGATATTTTAATTTACAAGTTTTAACTCTTAACTCGAAGCCAACGTAATTTCTACAAAATGATTAAATGAATGGGTTTTGTGAATTTTAAAAAAGAATTATTCTTTTTCAAAAATACGCTCAAATTTTATCATTATGATTCTAATTAAACATATCCATTTTTGTTTAGTTTGGTTAAAATTATAATCGTAAAGTATGAAAAGATTTTAAATAATGAAGTAAATCCTCAAATATTTATTTTGAGATATAATGATAAAGAAATAGCTTTAGTTGCCCAAAAAGTTTCAATAACGTATGAAGGATATTTGAATCAACTTAAGCCACCATCAAATAAACCAAGAAGTAATTTAATGTCATTTTTTATTTTAGACGAAGTAACGACATTCTATTGTCGTTTAATAGGAAATTTGCTGATAGCATACAAATCTAAAGAAGATGACGCTAGTTTTTTCGTCTTACTTGAATATATCGATGTAAATCCATACACTGAAGAAGAAATATCACATGCTTTCTGTATAAGTGAATTTGCATTCTTAACAATTATTTTCAGCATTCAAATGTGGAGATTCGTCGCTTTACTTGTCAGCTTTTTCACTTGAGGAGCTAGCCAAATGGATTCATCATCTACGAGAAGCTGGTTTATCATCAACCCTAATGAATTTGACGTCTGCACGTGATGAACTTGCTAAGGCTATCGATAATCAGACTCCGGAATTATCATTGAACAGTTCAATTAGTCGTGAATCAGCTGTCGAAGATGTTGCTCAATATGGAATTGAAATTGAATTGTCATGCTCCAATTTAAAGCTTAAACTAACATCAACACAGCCTAATGTTAAAGATGGCCTAATTAAATCTGACATTGAAGAGTCTCATTTGTGTATTCACGTTTATCTCAAGATTGGAATTGAATGGAAGAGAATTGCACAGACAGAAATACTAAAGTATTCTCTTAATCCTCAATTTAACAAGTCAATAATTCTATTTCCTGAGCACTTGGGAGCTTGTGACACATTTCTGTTTAGAATTGTTGATTATCGAGACTTGAAAAAGTTGACTTTTTACGAACTGGGTCATGTTGAAGTCCCTTCAGAGAGCATTAAACATTCTATTCAGTTGAGTTATGAAATCATCCCAGCTGATCGAAATGATCCTAATATTTGGCACAAAGATCACCGGGAGATTCCGCTTAATCGCACGGATCCGACATTGCTCAATCTGAAAATTAAACCCCCCAAAACCCAGGAGGAATCTGTAAGTCTGTAAAATATCCTGTTTAATTTTTCTAAACTCTTTGATCATTTGTACCTTACTTTTTGTATTATTGTATTTAAGAATTTGCTTTGAAAATTATGAATAACGTCTCAAAAATAATCAAAAATGGTGAAAGATTTTTATTATCTAAGACCTGAATAATTTTTTACTGTATGATTTTTAGTGCATAATCTGATCAAAATAAGAATTTCATTAAGATCTTGTATATTGAAATATACAAAAAATCCCTTTTTTGCTAATTTTCAAAGCAGGCTCATTAATTTTGTTTGAGGCAACGAGGAACGAACAAAAATAAGACCTTTATTTTGATCTGATGATCTTACTGTCACAATCTCAATAAGAATAAAATTGTTTTGGGGCATGAGTGACTTTTAATATCATCAGTCAGTTTTGCAAACGGTGAGAGCATTTAAATAAATAAGAAAGGATGCCGAGAAAACTGTGCGGAATAAGCGCTTTATTTCAGGGGTTGGTATTGTCAATCACCTCAAAAGCCTAACAATTATGACAATGTGATATCTCGACAAACAATGGAAATGCCCTCCAACCCTGGTCATTAAGAGAGCCAATCAGATTTATTTATATATTTTTCTTTGTTTTTACTATATATTTGGCATGTAAGAGGCTGAAGAGTATGCCTGACATAAAGCGCTTATTCCTCACAATTTTTTTGGCATCTTTTCTTATTTATTTTAAAATATTTTGCTAAACTAGGTTATTTTATTATTCAGTTGGATTTGAACAGTCAACAAATGCAAATAGTTTGCGAGAACATCCTGGCAAAGCAATATACAACTCTTGACAAGCACAAGAACAAATTCGTCTTTTGGGAGTTCATGGGCGAGTCAAAGTTTTGCTTTGAACTTCCGATTCAATATATGCAAGTTTATTGTATTCTTTTATAAATTCTCTTGTAGAAAATTCCTCATCCAACAAGCAAATCTCATTTATACGTCCCTGGAAACTCTACCATCTGTGAGTTTTACAAATTTTCATCATTTCTACAGGCTGGCTAGTAGTAAATATGAGAGTACAAGTCAGGTGGTTCTATAGCAGTAATCCTATATATATTTATTACTATGTTTATATGAACTGATACATTTTTTTGTCTAAAAATTAATCAGTGCATTTTTGATTCTGTAATTTTGATTTTATATTACAGTTACAATTAAGATAATTTGGCAATTTTTATTTTGAAAAGAATATATAAAATATATTTTTATAAACTTGTTGAAAAAATTAATAGGTATTTATTATAAATAGTTAGAAATAACATACATAAATTTGATCACAGGTACAACTACGTATACCAATGTTAGTTTTAAATTAAAATTGAAATAAAAGACTGCATTCTTTAATAGTTTAGGTTAGTTTCAGCCATTGATCATGTCCATCAATTCGTGAATATAGATTAAGATCCAGAACATATGTTAAAATAGTCATATTCATTGACTATAACTTTGTTCGCTTGCTACCTGACTATGTTTTCTTCTGGCTTTTATTGGTCTTTCTGAATAAGAAGAAAAGGAAGAGGAGGATGTAGTAATTCTTAATAATTATAAATTATAAATTATAATTTATGACTTGAAAGGAAAATAAAGATTAGAATAAAAAACATTTAGATTACCCTGATAAAAAAATTTGGACTCACACAATACAATTTCGAATACATGTCGTAATACATTCTTCACGAGAGCAAGTTATTTTGTGAATTCTGTACCTTGAATTTCATATGGACCTAAATTTTGTTTTTCAGTCAAAGATTTATCTATTTTATTAGATAACCTTAAAATAGTCTTGATAAAAAAATTTTTTTTTAAACTAAAAAATTTCAATACTTAATTGTTATTTTCAGGATCTAGAATATACTCTAAAAGAGTCATATTCATGGTTTTCAAAAGTTTTTAATTTATTTTGTTATAATGTTTTCCAGAATGTGTTACCCCCCCCCTCACACATTTTTTGAATAAAAATCCCTGAATAATTTTTTTATCTTTTTATTATAGAATATATTATAACTATAATTATAATCATTAACAAATTGTTTCCTTATAAGTACGTAATAAGCTTTTTAAAAATAATTTCTAAATATTCGAATAATTTTGGTGGAAATTTTAAGGAAAAATGTATTTTAATGATAGTTTGGTTGAAGCAGGAAGTAATTTATAAAGATTTTAAAGTAATTTCAAAACTATTACCTATCTATTTAATACATTTTCCAGTTAGAGCAAGATTTAGAGCCCTACAAGCGTGACAAGATGCTTTCAATATCAAAGAGTATAGAATACTATGAGTTGAATGTTTCCACGTTGATTTCCTGTCTCGACCAAAATTTCAAGCCGAGTACTGACAGATTGAATAGTCGGTTTGATTTTATTCCCACAAATTTGCATGCCAATCGTATCGGAATCATTGGAAGTGAAGACTCAGTTGGTTAGTCCCAAATTTTTTTCATCACCCAGATTAGAAAATTTTTAACCTTATCGAAATAATTAGGCTGATTCCAAATCTAAATTCCTTTTTGATAGCTGGCTTATCATTTAAAAGATAATAGAAGTTAAAATAGGCATTTTTGACTCTAAAACCAGTTATCATCTAAACTATGAGAGATATCGAAGGACCAAATTAAAGTTGTAAAAAAATTATTTTCTCTAGGTTCCTTTTACGATATTATCTCAGTTGGTGCCTTTACTGTTTCCTCTCAGGGTTACCAGCGTGGAGGTCTTCTCAAAATAGCCTCCTTAACCGATCAGGTTGACTTTACCAAGAAGCCAAATGAACGTTTCACCGTGGAGGAGTTGAGCAGTTACAACCCCATTGCAGGAATATTCCTTGAGAGCTACGATCGGTCCCCATCAAATGCATACTCCCAGCTCATGTACGGCATTAATCTCATCAACGATTTAAAAGATGATCTTGTAAATATTGAACTGCGACTCGCTGCCAAAGAGCAGACATCTTTCATTGTAACGTCCCTTGATAAGAAAGTAAGTCTAGTTCTCTTTGCTGTTTTAAAATGCTTGATGAAATAATTGAGATATTTTTATAAAGGGTTAAAGCACAAAAAAAATAATTTTCAGATATCTTAACAAATGAATAGGAAATCAATCACAAAATTGGTTAATCTTTTGTTCTTTGCAGATGAAAGACTTTCTAACTCTAATTGAAGCTGATGAAGAATCTGCTGAGTTTACAAAGCTCACCACAAGCCATACAAATTTGATTGAAATTCTCAAGAAAATCATCGGCCTAGAAACTTCAACTCTCAGTAATAATTATAACATTCGGCGAATTATTAGTGTAAATAGATCAAACTTTATTCATCAAGTTAAAGAAACCTCAGAGAAGCTTGCTACAGACATTGACATTGCCTGGAAATACAAATCAACATATCTGTGGACATTTATCTTTCAACGTGAGTCTTGAATTTGAGTATAGTTTGTTGTTGATGCATTTTTGGAAGATCATAACCGGATAGTTTTAATAAGATAACTCTGGAAAACTTGAAATCACTCACGTTGGTAAAATTCAGTAGTATAGTCCTGCAGAAAAGTTGAATTTTTAGAGATTCTCAATACTAAAGTTTCATACTCGTAAAAACAAATTAAAACACTGCTAAATTACCCACGAGCATATTAAAGCTATTCTCGATGAATTTGAGCGTGATGAATTTATGATTTTATAAAAATATGATAAAAATTTGTTTTTAATTTCAAGGTGTAAGTTGAATCAAACGTTATTTTTCAGAATAACCAACAGACAAGAAAACCAAAACTGGTCGTAGAGATTTTGGAAACACTCCACTTACGTGTGAAATTCTGCTTCCTATTTTCCGATAATTCTTACTACTTTGAAATTAATAAATTAGGATGATCCAAGATCAGTTAAAATTGAAGGTTATTTCAAAAAAATTAAATAGGGATACATTGGTTTCCTTGTCTATTGTCGATCCTGATAAATAAGTTTGAAAATATGGAAAAACCGTGCCAGCTTTAAATTAAAAATGGTTCCTATTTCTTATAAAAAATCTCCAGAAAATTTTGATACATTGATGAAAGATTGTGATATTTGTAAAAATGATAAATACCCTAATTCATCGAGAATAGCTGTAATTATGAAATTTTCTCCAAGGTTTACGTGATTGTCGACTAACCCTGCACGAAACAAAATTTCAAGATTCGTCTTCCTTCTTCAATGCTTCAGACCAGAGCAATGACCACAAAACTTCAATTTATCACTACATGAATTTCTTCACTAGACGCCATGAAGCTGTCTTTTCACAAGTAACTTTTAAATTTATTTTATCTAAATTTTACTTTTTATTTTGGTAGCAGTTCGTTTCAGGTTCAGCAGGGCTTAGCACTCCTATTGCGCGTAGCCAATCAGATTCATTAGAGTTCTTAAAAGTAGGGGATCATGGTGTAAGGTCTATTCGAGCCTATTATTTAGTACAAAAAACGGCCTATCTTAACTATACTTAGTCTATGATTCGGTTAAGGTTTAGTCTATTCAATGGAGAGTATTCATGTGATAGGATTAAATCAAGATAAAAATTGAGAACTGGCTCTTAAATGATTTTTTGGAAGATAGAAAACCCAATTTTCTTTATAATTTGCTTGAATTAATATGATTAATTGTCTAGAAAATTTGTGATTAGTGTTGATACGGGTTCAATATTATCTTCAATAAACTTGTCAAGAACTTCTTGATTTCTACTGATAACAATTACCAGGTGAATTTTTCCAGTACTTCTGTCGAAGGCACAAGCAGTTCATTCATCTCCATTATATTTTCTTTTCGAAACTTTGTTTTCATCAATTTCAACCATATGACCATTCCCTCCTATTCGAGCTTGAGCTAATTTCAGAAGAAAGTTAGGAAACAAATAATAGACTCGAATAGACATTACACCATGATCCCCTACTTTTAAGAACTCAAATGAATCTGATTGGCTACGCGCAATAGGAGTGCTAAGCCCAATTTTTCGCTGAACCTGAAACGAACTGCTACCCTTATTTTTACTACAAAAAATGGGTATTTTAAGATTACAAGGAAATTTATCCCTAATAAACTTTTCAAGCATTTCTTTTGGTATGAACTACGACTTTTAATACTTTAAGGGTTAGACAAACTTTTCTATTGATTATATAAGTTCATTTTTATCATATTTCATCAGAGTTGCCAAGTCGATTTGAGTGTATGCATTGCAATAATAACTAACCATTTTCTCTACATACTAACTCTAATACTCTCGAGATAATTTGATTATTTAAACTCTATCGATTAGTTACATAACTTGAAGTAACAACTTTTTAACTTGATAAAGATTATGTAACATGTTTCAGCAATATCAACATGTATTGAACATGATCAATTCGATAAATTACTCTTTTCTTTACACAGGTGTTACATCTATCGGCTACTCATAAAAAGAAACATTACTAGATCAATAAGTTTGCGAATTTATTCGTTTTTTTGCTAGAACACAACCTGTACAAAAATAAACGGCAGTCAATATTTTTCAGATTTTTTTCTGAGTCTCTTGCTTGTGATTAAAATAAGGGTTAATTCCAAAAATCACTGTGATGTGAAAAAACTGTAAAAAACCAACAGAAATAATATTTCTTATTTTAGGAAGATTTATATCCTTTTAATCGGAATCCACAAACATTTGAGCTTTCTAAAAAAAATAGATTCAGGTTTATCTATAAATCTTAAAGAGACTTGTACGAGTTAAAAAACTCCTCAAGAAGAAAGGCAGTGCTCTAATCCCAAATTCGAATAGGGAAATTTTGGGGAACCCAATCTGTAAGCAGCAACACAGAACGACATATCCAAATTTCGGGATCATAAACTACGACACAAGAGAATTTCCTGAACCAAGAGTTCTAAACTTGAGAGGAACATGTATTTCTATTAGATTGAGCAGACTCTTGAAACACATTCTATTCTACTGATTTGAGAATGTTTTTTATAATTTATAAATTTATAATTTTATATAAATACTAATTAAAATACTCTCATCTTGTTTCAGTGTTTGACTGCGGTAATAACAGGTCTTGCTTTAAATATAACAAAGTGGCAATTTGGTGATTGGCAACAAATGGATCGTATCGGCATCCCATTATACTTTGAATGTCTACTCAGTTGTTACGGTGAAGAAGCATCAATGCTTGAAGATTGGGTCTGGGCTATTGAAATGTTGAAAAAGTGCACAATTTGTATTGTTCCGTCGGGTCCAAAGAAGGGCTTCACCTACAGAATGCAGGAAATGAATAGAATTAGTCAAGGGGCCAATTTAAACATACCCAAGGTTAAACAATACACGCCTGAATTTCGAATGCTCACCAACTGTAATTTTCAAGTGAGAATAATCTTCTAATGAATATTGCAGCACCTATACTTACAAAGGTTAACTAGAAATATTTCGTTCTAGGTGCTCAGGCTAATCCATTACCAAATAAGACGTAGGATCTTTTAGAAATCATAAATTCATCGAGAATAACTTTAAATAGAAATTTATCAATCTGATATAACAGTATAAAAAATAAGTATTTCGTCAGAAATAAAAACGAGGTCTTTACTTTCTGGGATGAGGTGCTGAATAAAGACGAATGTGAATTCAACATTTGTTGAGGGGATTATCTTGACTCAAGACTCTTGAGCACACATGTTTGAATCTAGCTTGAAGAGGTAGGATTTTGATATTTCTTCCGGATTAATGTATGGAAGGCAACTTGAGGGATTCTTTGTAACTGATAAGACCATGACACGATGTGAGAAATCTATATTGAACTTTTTCTATTTTTCGTGTGGATTCAATTATAATTATAATTATGATACCAAGAGTGAGAGCAGTAACATAACCAAATTTTGAGAGAATTAACCTTTGTACATCTCAAGTTTGAGTTCTGAAGAAGTAACTAATCTCGTAATTTATTAAGTGCTGGAGTATCTTAGAGTCTTTAACAGTTCTTGATTCTTTTAACAACAATATGAGAAAAATCAGGATCAAGTTCTATTAGAGAGCAGTGTTTAAGATCAATATTTTTTTCGAGGAGTTTATTGGGAAAATAATAATGTACCGCATATTCATAGTAGAAGACATCTGGGGAGGACAGTTTGATAATTGAGAATACCAAATTAAATAGTAAGGGACCGATTATTGAGCCCTGTTGAAATCCGGAGCTGATTTTAATGGAATTAGAGATTTGGCCGTTGATTAGTATTTCGATTGATATTTTAGTAACGTTGTTCGCTTGCTGCCTGACTATGTTGTCTTCTGGCTTGTATTGGTCTGTCTGTAGAAAGAGGAGAAAAGGGTGTAGTATTTCTTAAAGAATAAGGATTATAAAAATTATAGTGATTGTTAT
>SSNU01000126.1:0-20510 GCA_012064415.1 Gyrodactylus bullatarudis
CGCCATCATGCAGAAATATTTCAATGAGTTTCTCAGACACCTCAACAGAGCTTTTATTCTTGAGAGCTCTAAGTGTCACGAATTTGGTTAGGTGATCCTGAACAACAAGTATGAATTTGAATTCCCCCATCAGGCTTGGACTGGAGATCAATTAAGTCCATCTGAGCTCTTTCATTGAATTGCTGCGTGATGATAGGATTGGTGACCAGACCCTTCTTTTTGGTTGTCTTATTTTTTGCACAGTCTTCACAAAGATAAATACCGATTACTTCCTTGGATATGTTATAATATCTCTGAGATATATTGGCCTTCATATTATTGAGACGACAATGTCCAAGACTCTTGTGTTTAGAATCAACTATATCAAAGATTTCATGATCCCTCACAAGGACAAGAAGGTTTTCATCTGGTGATTCTCTCTTTTTAATAACGCGCTCTTCTCCATCAATTACTTGAAGATCGTACTTCTTTGCTATCTTATAGAGCTTCTTATCTTCTTTCAATGGCTGTTTGGATGCCTTGACTTTATTGATTAGATTACAATACTCCATATCGTTGAGCCTTAAGGAATTTTGGCTTTTTTCTAGTCTGCGGAGGGCTATGTTAAACTGCTCGCGAATAGAAATAATGATAGAATGACTCCAACTAATGATAATGTCCAAATTATAAAGTCACCCGTTTCTCATAGGCTGGACCTGGGAAGAGGTTTGTCAACTTATGACCAATGGCATCTCAGAGATGCGTATGTATGAGCCATTTCAGGTTTGATAACTTGAAACTATATCAAGTGTGAAGCCTGCACCTTTTTGACTTATTAAAAGGGTTTCTCAACTTCAAACCTGTTATTTACATGAGACAAATACGCTGTGGTCGAAAACTTGAAATTTAATCAAGCGTGAAACATGTAGCTTTTCTTAGTTGAATGCACTCAGACCAATTTATATCTGCATGGGATTATTGAAAACTGCACCTTATTCAACGAAATAATGCTCGAGACTTGTAATTCAAAATTTTAAAAATTTTTTCAAGTGTACACATTGTACGTTTAGTCATTATGTTCAAAGTGTACACCATCAACCGTTCAATGTGTACACTGAGTTTCCACATTGACCAATTAGTTGTACAGTGTATACACTGTACGAGTTTCCACTTTGAACGTAACAACGACATATCCAAGATCGCCCGAATCGGAAAAACTTCAGGAATCACATTATCTATGATTTTATGTGTCTTTTGATGTAGATATAACCTTGACATCCTTGTGTGCTTCATCGCCATAGAATTTCTGGTTTTATCAGAAATTATATTCTTATCAAATAATCCCTTACTTATCTTATACATGGATCGTTCCATGGACTCCATTTCTTTATAATATGATGTTCTATCTCTCCCAGTATTGACAAATTTACTCTCATCCGAGAGAAAATCAAAACCTGCTTTATAATAGTCATCCTTATACATTATAACTATCCCCTTTCCTTTATCAGGTTTCGTAAGAAAAATTTTTTCATTAGATTTCAGTTCTTTTAATGCTACAAAATGCTTATCAGTATGTAAACTAGATCTTAGAGGTTTTCGATCAAAACTTCTATAAATAGTTTAAAATCAATTTTAAACTTCTCTGTATTAGAATTGTCTTTGCGATTCTTAGTTAGTCCTAGTTCATACATTAAACGTTCAAAAGCCGCTTTGTCTTCAATTTCATTTTTCCGCTTCGGAATAAAAAAATTAGGACCGAGTGATAGAATTTCTTTCTGCTCCTTAGATAACTCAATATCTGTGAAGTTGAAGATTCCTTTTTCATGAAAACGAAGACTTTCTTTGAATAGTTCTTCGTACTTATGGTTTTTATAGATTCTCCTGATTCAACAAAGAATCGTAGCAAAGCATTATTAAAATCAGTATCAATCTCCATAAGTACCAATTTGTTAGCAATAAAATTCAATAGAATAATTTGACCTCACCCCTGTAAGAAAGGAAATTTATTGAGTTACGAAAATATTTATAATTCATGAAGATAGCTTTTCACTGGTGCTAACTAAAAGTTCAGAATTAGCGTAATTATTTTGGTAAGCTTACATATGAAAAAAATAATTTTGGACAAGAAGTCTGTCTGTAAGCTGAGATATTGGGCAAAAACAGAATTTTCGAAATTTTGCTATCCAATAATAATTTTTTCTTTGGCTATATTAAACAGTCTAGAAACGTTCAAAATTCCTACTTTCAAAGGGTATAAATTAATTTTTAAAAATACTAACTAATACTCTTTGCCATGAGAACCCTTTATCTCTTGACTGTTTATAAAAAACATGTATCCCTTTTAGGTAAAATTGACGTCTTTATTCGAACAATAACTTTTAACAATAATTTGTTATAATTATAATCAATTCACTTATAAGTAGGTTGATGATACAATAAAGTATAAAACCGAGTGTCAGATTCATTTGGTAAACAAATATTACGATTATTTATTATCTAAAGTTATGATTCATAACTACCTCTTTACATACTTAGTTTGAAGTAGTTTTTCGAATCATTATTTTTGCAAAGATAAATTTCATTCATAATATACTGTAAAAACCTGTCATTTGTCCCATCAAGTATTAACTTTGAATTACAGTGGTAAGTATTTTTGTCTTTTCAGTATTATTGCGCCTTCGATTTGTACTTTTCAGTTTTAATCAAAGCTCTTCTCTACGATTTTCCACCAGATATGAGACAAAACAAAATTTTGATGATTTGAGTCTAGTTTTTAAGAATATAAAATAAGACCTATTTTTGTGGTTAAATGCGATATAACGCACATAATTTGATAAATCCACAGAGGATACTTATTCTCAAAATACAATAAACAGGTTAACTTGGCTTCTCAACTCAAATTGATCAGTGAGGTTGAGTCAATAAACTTTGCGAATACACACAGGTCAGCGAGTCATTTTGAGCCTTTAATCGCTGTATACATCTCCGTACATGTATCCATATTGAACAAAGATGCTGGAGTGACAAAAAAAATTTTCTTGTCAACACATACCATCAATAAGAATAATAATAAATTTCTCTCTCAGATAACTTGTTGATTAGTCGATAATTTTGATTTGTTCATAAATTTCTTTCAAGTGTTCCAGAAATTATAAAAGAAATAAAAAGTTTTTTTTTCATTTCTAATGTTGATAAAAAAGATTTTGTTCCTTGTAAGCTTATCATGGCGATGGGTCATTATTCTGGGAGTTCCCCTAGTCATGCTCTTTTCTATGATTGGCCGAGAATGGACTCAAGTATATAAATAAATCAAATAGTTTCTCATCCAAGCTGGCCAAAGGAGCATTTCTATTGATATTAATGTGTGTTTATTGGGTTACTGATTGTATCCCAATGTACATTACCTCATTTATACCTTTGATACTGGCACCGGCTATGGGCATTTTGACAAGTACACAAATTTGCCAAGCATATCTTAGGGTGAGTTATTTTCCTAATAGAAGAACAATTAGGTTGGTAGAATTTTTAAATTCAATTATTAAACAAATTTGGTATTTTTGAATCGAACATTCAATCGAAAATTAACCTTGAGTTCTAAGCATGTCAAATTAAAAAACTACAATTCAATTCGGTTGAATTTTGTGGCGCTATAACTATTTGAAAAAGTAGAAAAAAGGATACATTAACAACGAATTTACATATCTCAAAGGTTCATCAGTAGTGTCTCTTTGATAATGATAAAAGTTAAAAGATGAATGAAAATAATAATTTACAAGTTATGAAAGAGTTGAAGAAAATTAAAATAAATGTAAGCTGAAAAAACACCAAAACTCTCCAATAAATAGCAATAGTGGAGAGAAAAGTGAAAAAGCTTACATAGGCCAAGGTAGTTAGAGGTTATAGGAATAATTCTTCTGGTTTATACAAATTTATGGAGAATTTCTCCTTCACCCAAACGTCTGTACTGTCATCACTCGGGTTTTTATATAAAATTGAAAAATTCGAAATTGAAGCCTCATTCTCAACCTTTCTAAGATGCCTAGTTATCGCTGTATCTTTCTTAAGGTGATCGTTCCCTCTAGTTGACAGCTTTCTGATTGTACGTCCTATATAAGAAGATCCGCAGTCACATTGAGATTTATGAATCAAGGAGAATTACACAACCAATCTTAAATATACAGAATTAACATGAAAAATTTAAAATAATAAAAACACTATAAGAAAATAAAATACTGTTCAAATGGTTTACATCAAAAGAAGATATAAAATTACATCTCATAAAAACCTTTCATTCTTTTCTAGACCCAAATGATATATGAAATAATATTTCATTGAAATATGTAATTTTCACAAAGAATTTTGTCCATCATTTTCTCTAATGATTTTAAAAGAAGATATTACATGAGATGAGATAACAAAGCTTTTGTCAGTCAGTTAAATATAAAGTTACAATATTAAAGACAAAAGTTTAAGACATAAAAGTGCAAATGTATCACAATTACCATTAGATTTCAATTTATCTCGTTCAATTAAATTGAGTCTATAGATGAAACCCAAGTAATCAGAAAAATTGAGCTGTATTGGGTCAGGGACATGAATATTATGCTAACAGAGTTTGGCGTTTAGTGATTAAGCGTACTCATATTTACGTAAAAACTTTACGAGAGTAAATCGTAATTAAGCTTACTATCAGAAGTGAAGACTCTTACTATGGAATATAAATTAACCCGTTCGTGAGTCTCACAGAGATATCTAGACTTGGATAAAATTACCAAGATTAGTAAAATTTGGTTTTCATCTACTGATTAGTACACGGGGAAATTCAATAGAAAATCGACTTTCTTAGATTGGATCAAAAGAATCCTTATTTCATAAAATTCCCATTAGAATCTCATTTAGAATCGTTTTTATCAATTATAAGTTTTTTTCTCGATTCTTATCGTCTTGATAGAGTTAATTTAGAATTAATTTAGCTAATGAAGATTCACGTAATTATATATACGTGCGAAAATCCACTTAAAAATGTTTTGAAGTATTGAAATAATAAATTAAAAATATTAGAAGGAAAATAGTAAGAAGCAAGTTCCATAAAAAGAAGAGAATGTGAGCTGAAAAACACCCAAAAACTCAACATTAGCAGCAAAAATGAAGAGAAAAGGGTGAAAAAGCTCAGTTAGGCCAGGGTAGTATGAGAGAATATGTATGATTCTTTTGAACACACAGATCTGGTTTAGTAATATTGATAAAGAATTTTTCTTTAATCCACAGATCAGTGCTACCTATCAAAATATTGAGAAATTAGAATTTTCAGCAGTATGCTTATTGTCGGTTAAATGTTTATGAACAGAAGTATTCTTTGAAAGATGTTCCTTCGTTCTAGTCCTAAGTTTTCTAATTGTCCTTCCAAGATAAGTTCAACCACAGTCACATTGAAAATTATTAATTTAGAGAGTATTTTCTTCTGGCTTGAGCAAATCCTTATGAATTAGACTAAATAATTATTTAGATTATAATCTTTGTGTTTTGAATACAATTTTTAATTATATATTGGAATAATGGTCATTTATAAGATTAGTTGATTTTCTTCGCACATCACTGCTAAAGCCATCTCACATTTGAAATTTAGTTTCATAAAAACGGTTTTGATCTCCTCATTAATTGACATTAGGGTAGTATCATATCTTTAACGTTCAGGCAAAGAAATGAATTTATCAAAAAATTTTCCATGAAACTATTTTTCAATCTCTCTAATTCATTAGGAAGTTCGCTTACGATTCTTTTGATTCTCTTAGACTGATCCATAAGACTTATTTGTCATAATACAACATTCTTTAAAATAATAATTTTTATTTAGGACGTAATTATGTTATTCTTCGGTGCAATGATAGTTGCATTAGCTGTAGAAAGGACAAACCTTCACAAGAGATTATCCCTCATGATGGTCAGGTTTTTCGGAGTCGGTCAAAGATCGTGAGTGAAAATTAGGCTTATTTAATTAGACTACTATTCGGTTTCATGTTTCCAACATGGTTCCTATCAATGTGGATTATGAATTCAGCTACAACAGCTATGATGCTGACTATCGTCAACTCAATAATTGACAATCTGGAAAAAATCAAACAGACAAGAATTCAAATGAGTATGTTGAAGACGTTTGGATTCTTATTTTTCTCGCTTTATAAAGCTAGTTGACATGAAGACGAGAATTTACTTTTTTTATAAAAAACTCAATATTTTGCTTCGGAAAGTCAGGAAAAAAATTATTTATCGAATTCCTTAATAAAATAAGCCAATAAGTTGGGTGAATTCTAAAAAATTCAATCTGACCAAAATTAGGTCGTTTTTCGAATTTTGACTTCAAAATTTTTTATCGATTTCAAAGATTTGAAGCACTTAAATTCTGATATTCAAACCCAACATTCACATCACCCCTTCTTGAGAGGATCATTTAATCTGGTTGATAATTTACTTATGGTAAGTCTTAGATAAGAAGCTCCACAGTTACACTTGAATTTATAAAATTACAAGAGTCTTTTCTCCTGACTTTAGTAAATCCATATGAATTAAACTGAATAATCTTTCAAATCTACAAATATTTCATAGATAAAATAATTCAAGTAAAATGATTCTGATAGGCTTCCTCGATCAGTTGGTTATTTTATGTTAATTTTTACAGTCTCTATTGCAAATAAAATTGGTCGAGAAATCGAGTGAGTATCATCATCTTTTGTACTGCCTTGCTCTAAAATCTGCTTCATTTTGATTGAACATTTTGATCTAGTTTCACAAGTTGATTTTAATTTTTCAATAGTTTGTTAAAATTTTAAATAGTTCTTAAAACGTCTTGTTCGTAATAACTTTATTCATTTTCTTTATCGGCTGTCGGTTAACACTTGGTAGAAGGTCCCGAGATTCTCAATGTTTGAATTTCCCTTTGAACCGAGATTGAGGTGATTGAAGTAGATTGATCATCAACAGGTTCTCTTATCTAGGCTATTTTTAATAGGCTGGTTGAGATGGAAATCCAGAAATATTGAATCAAGTTCAAGCCAAATATCTTTTTTTCAAAGGAAGTTTTCTAGTATCTAGATTAGACAGGAGATATGTGATCTAAGGATTGAATTCATTATCGTGTAAGAGCCCAATTTCGATTTCTAGAAACGTAATTTTTACTTCTTGAAAATAAGTGAAATTTCAAAAATCCCTAGAAAATGTCATTCATTTACTCTATATTCAAAAGGAGAGAAACAGTTGAGCCTTTATCATGAGAAAAATGGCTGAAATTAAATTCAGTAAATTTTCAACACAAAATCCTCGTTTCTATTGCTGCCAGTTCATAAATAGGCTTTGGATCATATGTTTTATACATCAGTCGAATTCTCCTGAAGAGCACATTCTGATTCTGACCCAGACAGGCTAGAAATCGAATATATGCAAATCTCTAATAATTAGTTGCAATTCATTCCAATCAGAGAACTGTCTTACGAGATATCTAATGGCAATAGGAGTTGAGAAAAATAAGTAATTAACGTTTTGTCTCGAGAATTGCTAGGATGTATTCTTTAGGATCTACTTGAGTAAACAATTATTTAAGAATTTCATTTTCATTTTAAATATCTTAAAAGATTGGATTTGGAGATATCTTTGAATAAAAGAAAATTTAGTTTGATCAAATTGTCGACGCCAGGCGTAGAGATTTTTCAAGATTTGAAATGATAATCTTTTGTAATTCCAGGATCAATTGTGAAAATAAGAACGAGGAAAATCTCAAAGAAGAGACTGAAGAAGAAATGATTGACGTAGATAGTTTTAGTAAGGCCCTCCTGCTTGGCATAGCCTATGCAGCGTCATGTGGAGGGATTACAACGTTGACAGGAACCTCCCCAAACTCTGTTCTCAAAGGGATTATAGTTGGGTAAGAATTTCCTTAGTTTCTATTATCCCTTAATTAGATACTGCTAGGTGAAATCCATTTATATTTGTTGGAATTCAGTTCAAGCTAGTTTCGGAATTATTTTAGAACTCACCTAACTTAAACTCTACAGGTGAATTTTCTCTACAAATTTTTATTAACTCTTAAGGTTACAGAGAATTTTTATCGATAGGAAAATTGTTTTGTTTCATGATGAAATCTGAAATCTTCAATAAATATTAGTAAAAGAAGATTTAACAAATGCCTTTTCCAAATATTTCGCCACAAAAAAACGAAAAAAACATTCCAAATTTTATCTGAGTTTATTGTAGAAAATTTAATCCTCTAACATTGTTAGTAAAGACAGTTTTTCGAATTATGTTTATTCATGGTAGATTTTCGCTAGTTTATTTTAAAAATTCTCTATCCTGATTGGTTCATTCAGTGAATCTTTTTGCAACCAATAAGAAGCTAGATTTGTTCTTCGTTATCATCTGCATTAAAGTCTACTTTAACTGACTTCATAGTAATTTTAACTTAAATATGCATTGAATTAAATCAAAATTTAACTATTGAGTTTCATAAATAACCCAGTGTAACTATAAGGGTTAAATTTTATTCTCTAGCCGTTTCGGTGAGATAGACTGTTTCACGTTCGGCTCATGGATGGGATATGCGTTTCCAATTTCATTGCTTCTCCTCTTATTCACCTGGTTATGGCTGATGGTTCGATTCTTTGGCTTCAAGTTAGTCATAAAAGAACTTTTATTTTGTAAAATTCAAAAATATTTTCTCTTTAAAAGGAATACATTTAAAATTGATAGAAAGTCTTCAGAATTCTCAAAGTTTGCTGAAAAAAAACTCGACGAGGAATATAAAAAACTTGGAAGCATCAGGTGAGAAATATTTATCTTTTCATATCAACACTATGGTCATCAAGTTCACTCATTCAATCTTGCTACAAATCAGATACGAAGAGGTGATGACATTGATTTTATTCTTACTCACTGCCCTTTTGTGGATAACGAGGAAGACATCGAGTTTTGGTTGGTCAAACTTATTCCCTGGGAAAATGTCAAACAACAAAGTTGTCGAGTGAGTGAAAAATACTGAAACTGATGACACGAATTGCCGATTTCGATTGATTTAGATCTTATTAGAATTTGCTAATTCACATAAGAACAAAAATTCCCATTTCCATATAAATAATTGAAGAATCTTCAGTGAAGAGGCCAAAAGATCATCTAAAGTTGATTGATATGAAGTTACAGAAATCTCGATTTTTTCATCAAAAATTTGAATATGTCAAAGATTTTTTTGGAATCCTACTCAATAAGTAGTACTCATGTTGCTTTTACCATTTGAAGAAAAGAATTCTGAAAAAAAATTATTTTTATGAAAAATATGGTGATTTTTCAAATTCCCATTTGGCGCCAAAATCCCATTTTTTTGAACTTTGAGCTAAAAAGTTTTATTGATTTAAAAGTGGGAGGCTGATCGAACGATCTAGATTAGACAAGAAAGCTGAATAGCTCCGTCAAATTATAATTTGATAATTATCAACAGTTTCCCCATTTTCGAGAGATTTTGAGTAATTGAAATTTCATTGATTTTCAAGTAGTGAAAAAAAATCGAAATTCCGCTTCCAAACGAATATGTGATTATACATAAGATCAGATTCAGCTGAATTGATTTTCTTGTCTAATCTCGATCCTGAAAATCAATTTTTGATCACTCTCCCACTTTCAAATCAATAAAACTTTTTAGCTCAAAGTTCAAAAAAATGGGAATTTGAAAAATGACTATATTTTTCATAAAAATAATTTTTTTTCAAAATTTTTTTTCTTCAAATGGCAAAAGTGGGCAACATGAGTACTACTCATTGAGTAAGATTTCAAAAAATCTTCAACAAATTCGAATTCTTGATAAAAAAATTGAGTTTTCTGTAAAAATCATAGATTCCCAACTTCATATCAGTTAGCTTTATGTATGGTCTATGTATCCTAGGTTGAAAAACCACGTGGCTATTAGTTTGAGTTGATAAATTTTCCAACTATAGAACTACAACGAACTTTCTTCAAGATCTCTTTAGAATGAATAAAAGCTTTAAGATTATGATCACACGAGAGTCCAATTTCCATGATGAGATTGACTCTATTTTATTCTGATTAATATTAGATTTATAATTTATTATTGTGATTTTATATACAGGTGTATAACTGACACTCAGCCTGTAATTTTGATTGCTTTCCTGTTTATGATCTTGCCAGCAAAGAATCCGATAGCATCAATCGGGGATGTATTGAAAAAGATGAGAACTGGCAACATTATTCAGGATGACAGTGACCAAATGAATCATGAAAATCAGAGTAAATTTCTTTTACCCTGGGAAACAGTTCATGAAAAATTTCCATGGGGAATCCTATTTTTGTTAGGCGGAGGATTTGCCTTGTCGGATTGTTGCACTGTAAGGAAATCCCGTTCATCCCTTGAAATTTAAATTCTATTTAGAACAGATCATATTTTTTACTGCAAATCTAAGCATGAAGTTGAAGCTTTACTAACATTTTGACTAATTTTCTTGACAAATTAAATTGCTGGATTAAATCTTTATGGATCAGTTCGAGAGTGTTCAAAATAGGCTAAATAGTTATAATTCTTAATTAGTTGACATTTATTGGTATAGCGTAAATTTTTTCAATGCAAAATCTCATATTATCTAGATTTTTATTCTGGAAAATATCTAATTACTTAAGAGTAACTAGATACATTTATTTATCTGATTAGTGAAACAGGAGACCTTCTGACCTTGAAGAGTATTTGTAAAATTTTATTTACTAAACTTTTTTGCTATCTCTCGTCGAAAACAATAGGAATCAAATTTGTCGAATTATATCGGATCATCTCTGCAAAATTTAGAGAATCTACCCCCAAGTCTTTTGGTGTTTGTAATTACGCTATCTGGAACATTTATCACAAGTTTAACCTCAAACTCAGCTACTGCAAGCCTTTTAATACCAATTGCCCTTGATCTTGTGAGTTCTCATTTAAATACTATAAACTTTAAAGGTTAGTTTTAATGAGAAAATTTCAAGAGCGACAAGTCAAAAATCCATCCATTCTTCATTACGTTTCCCCTGGCTATTTCCATTTCGTTGGCATTCCTCCTGCCAGTCTCAACCCCACCAAATGCAATTGTATATTCTTCTGGTAGAATCAGGATAATAGACATGGTAAGTTGATCTAACAAACTTAAAACTGACACTAAATTCATGAAACAATTTTAGGTGAGTAGTGGAATGATGCTCAACATTGTGGGAGCTTCAATTTTAACACTGTGCACTCTACTCTACGGAGGGTGGATGTTTAATATGGATACAATACCAGAATGGGCTCAATTAAAAAGCTAGCAGCTCCAAATAAACTCGAGAAAATAAATGTAAATTAAGATAAATGAAAAGATGTTGTTTATTAGTAAAAAGATGACAAGATTATGATAATAGCAACAAATGAAAAAAATGAAAAAAGAATGAGTTGTCGAGTTGTTTGTAAAATGCACTCATTGTGATGAGTTGAATAAACAATTAATAGCATAAAAGGCTATTTATATCATTTCATTAATTAATTTCATTACAGGTTTAATTTACTTCAGATGAGTGCTCATATTTCTTGTCGAGATCTTGTATTTTAAGATTAATTGATTATTGTATTTTGTGGTTTAGTAGTAAGAGAGGTTTTTTATTTAGTATGCGTTTGTGTGCTTGATGAACATGGATGGATTAGGCTTGTTCAGTATTAACAGCGCCACCACGACCTCTACCACCGCGCATTGGACCACGGCCTCCGCGTCCTCCTCTTCCTGGGCGTCCGCCTCTACCGTTTCTTGCTCCTCTCATTGCTCCGTTAGATTCATCACCATTTGGTGTGCCATTATAACGAGGTGCACCATTAGTCTGACCATTGGGTTTTCTACCGCGAGTTGGTCTTTTTTTACCTAAATTAATGCGTAAAATATAAGAAATTATTTTATTAATTTGATAGACTTACCTTCAGCCCCATTCTCATCTCCACTTTCAAACTTTTTGCCAGTCTTACTAGTTGAGTCGTTCTTTGAGCGAGGTTTAAGATTTGCCTTATTTGGTTGTTGACCATCCTCTTCGCCATTTCTAGCTTCCCCATTACCGGCTTGATTGCCGCCATATCTGCGAGGTGAATTCATGTATCGGAATCCTTTTACTTTAGCACCACCCGGACCTGTAACCTCAGCTGCCTCAATTCCATTAGTGGTTTGGACAATTTTGAATTCGACAGGCTCCTTGATACGAAGTGAAGGAAACTTTTGGTAGTTAACGATTGCCGATTTATGAACAAAAATGTCTTTGTTTTCTCCGTCGCAAAAGATAAATCCGTAAAGATTACGAAGATTGTACCATTTGACAACACCGGTAGCCTTTTCACAGAGAGTTTTTAGAACTTTAACTTCTTTTTTGACCGGGAGGTTAGTCTCGGTTGTAGTCAGTGGCTCGGATGACATGATTGAGTGGTAGCGGCGAAATCAAAGGGGATAAATGCGCGTTTGTACAACTTTCTTGTTGGTTTTTGAGTTTTTTGCGATTCTAAAACAATGCTAAAACAACCCAATTTTTCGAAGGATTTCAACATTTGTTTTAAATCGTTGATTTATTGTTACAGCTTAAATTTAAAAGATGATCTTGTGAAGACTTCACATTGAAAAAGAATCATCAACTTCAGTCTTAATTTCTGATAAAATACATAGGAAATTATAGTATTTTTGCATTCTTTTATGAATTTTAATTAGTCAAATCGACCTATCCAAAAATCAATTACAAGAAATCACATTGTTTGTGATTTTCGACCGATCTCTCTACTTCCAATCTTTCTCGAAATAATTGATGCATTCATCTATTCTCATCTCAAACAGATAAACATTATACAAATTGACCCCAATCAACATGGATTTGTATCTGATCGAAGTACATGCTCCAAACTCATCAGCTTTCTCGACTCTGCACATGATCTCATATACAAAGAGTAGTAGTCTATCATAGACTGTTCATGTTGACATGTAGAAAAAGCTTTTGACAGTCTCCCATTCTGTGTCATTCACAGAATCCTATGTAACCATAATATTAATCCGTTTATAATCAACTCTGTGGTGTCATTTTTATCAAATATGCATCAACAAGTTGTACTCAAAGGACAAAAATCTGCTCTCTCCCATTTCCTCTGGTGTCCCGCAAGGTTCTATTATTGGCCTTTTCATATTCAATTTAATATTCTGAAACATTAAACCAGCTAACCCATCTGTGTAAAGTATTTCAAGGATGCTGATGAAATCAAGCTTCTCATCCCAATCGTTCAAGGCAGGTGTTTGATCTCTGAGGAAATGGACCACCTTCAAGATTGTCTTTCCTTAATTGGTCTCAAGATTAATCAAAGTAAAACTAAAGTCATACTTCATTAAGAACTCCCTTTCAAATCATCATACACCTTTCTGTAACTGAGTGTCCTTCATCAAAGATCTTGGACTCTCATTTGACCACAATCTCAAAACTAGTATCCATTCAAAAGAAATCCTCAAAAAAGTACGCTACTTTCTCAGGAAATTTGTCAATAATCCGTCTCTTTGTCTCAATCTATACAAATATCTCTTTCTACCTCATCTTGACTATGGATCAGGTATTCTCTGTGATCTTCCAGGAAAGGATTTAATACACATACCTTAAAAGCTGTCTTGGTCCTCTTCCCTACAAGGATCTCCTTGACAGAGCCAATCTACAATGTAGAATCTACATCCCTCTGGCTAGGAAGAACGGCCTCTTCTGCTGTCCTCTACTCTAAATTTGCGCCCAATTACACCAGTCAGTACAATCTGAGAGCTTCACGAAGATATTCTATTTTACTCAATATCCTTCTCCCTCTCAGAACCAGATTCCAAATTGACTTTAACATTTTTAAATCCAAAAGCATTTCAAAAATTTTTCAAATACTTATAAAACTTGTACCAGATTTTCATAACTTTTTTAATAATTTTTAAAAATATAAATTTGGTATATTATACAATGGTGAAAATTATTTTTTAAATCAATTCATACAATAGTGTCAATAAAAATTTTGAATATACAATTTTCTGTAGCTTGACTATGTTTGCAGCAATAATTTTCTCATTTCTTCATCACTCATATCTAGAAAATGTCCAAATTGAGGTCTTTGATTTTCTCTCTTGACTGACTTGGATGAAGATTTTGGCCAGTCTAAAAAACAAAATTCAATACGGTCATCAGAAAGAAATATCAAAAAAGAATTTTATAGTCCTATTTTAAAATACACATCTCTTACTCACATGTAAAGATTTTCAGAATATCTCAAATTTCATACCTATGATCCGTGAATTTTGGATAAAATTAAAACTCTTTGAAGCATTCGTAATCAGAAGGTAGAAATTCAGTTAGGCTATTTTTAATCTCAAGGAACCTTTGAATAACCATCGGAGTTGAGAAATGAGATCTATTATAAAATCTCGAAATAGTGGCAAGACCGGAAAAATCTAAGAACAGAATATTACAACTATAAGCCTACTCGTTAGTATTTATATGTTGATATAATTTTATAATACAAGATATTTGAATGAAAAATAATTGGTATCTTTTATGCCTCAAACTACTAAATAAGAGGTAGAAAATTTAATCTGAACATAAATTATTAATAGCTTAGGAATTGAAAAATCGTGCCGGAGAAATCCAGACAAGACACCCACTCTCTTGCATATCCTTGAGATTAACATCATGAACTCTGAACGTTTTCCCAGAATTGCTTTCATTTTCATTTTTGCCCTGTGAAACATCATTTGTATGGCGTTTTGTGTTTATTTCAGAACTATACTTGATTGCTGAACTGGATTGTGCTAGGGCAGGGTTTGTGAGGTCGAAGAATTTTGTGACTGTTGAATCTGAGGCAGGTCGTTTTGTAAGAAAAGGACGGGTTGTAAAAGGGAAATATTCAGTTTTTACATTGCTCTGAGTTGCTGTTCTCATTGATGATAGACGAGTTTCAGCTGTAGTTTCGAAAAATTCAGTGTTTATACTTAATTGTGTTGAAGTGGATATTGATTGAGGGTTTATAACAGCATGGCTAAAAGTTGTGGACACAAAACCAGTTGCTGATGATGTGGATACTGGACTAGGCCCTGTGGTCACAGAACTGAGTGTTGTAGTCGGAGGATCTGATTTCGAAGCTGTTAGTGCTAAAGTGGAAACTTGAGTGGTTTCTGCTACCACAGAACGTTGTGTTATAGTCGACGGGTCAGTTTTTATAGGTGTTGATGATGCTGTTGAAACTGGGCTTGGGTTTACTGTGACATAGTTGAGTGCCGTGGTCAGCTTGTCAGTTTTCCAACCTGTTGGTGTTGATATAGAAATTGGTCTAGAATCTGCGGTAACAGTACTGAAAACTGTTTTTGGCAGTTCTGTTTTTAAACCTATTGCTGATGATGTGGATACTGGACTAGGCCCTGTGGTCACAGAACTGAGTGTTGTAGTCGGAGGATCTGATTTCGAAGCTGTTAGTGCTAAAGTGGAAACTTGAGTGGTTTCTGCTACCACAGAACGTTGTGTTATAGTCGACGGGTCAGTTTTTATAGGTGTTGATGATGCTGTTGAAACTGGGCTTGGGTTTACTGTGACATAGTTGAGTGCCGTGGTCAGCTTGTCAGTTTTCCAACCTGTTGGTGTTGATATAGAAATTGGTCTAGAATCTGCGGTAACAGTACTGAAAACTGTTTTTGGCAGTTCTGTTTTTAAACCTATTGCTGATGATGTGGATACTGGACTAGGCCCTGTGGTCACAGAACTAAGTGTTGTAGTCGGAGGGCCTTTTTTCGAAGCTGTTGATGATATTGTGGATAATGGGCTTAACTTTGTTGTGACAGAACTTAGGGTTATGAATCCTGAATTAGTTTTCAAGCTTGTTGGTGATGATAAGAGGTCTAGAGTAGTCTCTGGGGCCGCAGAACGTTGTGTTGTATTCGGTGTTGAAGTTGAAATTGGTCTAGGCTCAAACGTAACAGAATTGAGAGTTGTGGCTTCCTTATCAGTTTTCAAAGCTGTTGGTGATGATGTTGAGAATGGGCTTGGCTTTGTAATGACAGAATTGAGTGCTGTAGTCGAATTGTCTATTTTTGAAGTTGTTGATGTTAATATGGAAACTGGAGTTATCTCTGCCGTCACAGAACTGATTGTTGTAGTCCGCGGGTCTGTTTTCAAGGCTGTTGGTGATGATGTTGAAACTTGGCTTGGCATTTCTGTGACAGAACTGAGTGTTGTAGTCTGCTTATCAGTTCTCATAGCTGTGGTAGGCTCTATGACAAGAGGCTCTTGTGTTGAGTAAAACAATTCAGTTTCTACATTGACCTGGGTTGCTACTGTAATCGCTGTTTCATTCCTAGTAAAGGGAGAAATTCTCGTTTGAAACTCCACACCTGTTTGTGGCGATGTGCTCATTTTAGTCGACTCTTCTATTGTAGTACCCTGGGTTGCAGCATCCAATTCAGTTTTCTCACCGGATTGTGTTACGGAAAATATTGATGTTGGTTTCATAGAGTTTTGAATTGTTGAAACCTCATTTGTTCTTTCATTAGACCCGATCGCTGTTGAATTTGATGTTGATTTAGTATTAGAGATTATTTTTGTGGAAAAATTCTCGCTAGCTTTTTCACTTGTTTGTTTTGTTGGCATAGAAATGATTGTATTGTATGTAGATGATCCTATTTCTCTGCTGATATTCAATTGAGGACTATTTGATGTCGAGTTCAAATTATGTTTCACGCTAAAATCTGATGTTTGCTCAGTGTTGATGTGATCGTTAGTTGTCGAAAGCAAATTCGTATATTTACTGGTTGAAAGCACGTTTGTTTCGACTCCAGAATTGGTTGGTAATGTAACTAAGGTAGGCTCTGTAACTGTTAGACTGTAAGTTGAGGAATACACGGTTGTTTCTACATTAGATTGTGATGAAATTAGTTTTGATGTAGACTCCCCAGTCGTGTTAACTTTTACACTTGATTGAGTTACTCTTGAAATTAATGTTGATACCGGTATAGAAGTTCTATAATCAGAAGAGACCTCATCTTTTCCTACATTTGAATTATTTACAAAGAGACTAGTTGAGGACTCTATTTCAGTCTTGAAACTGGTTTGTGACGAGGTTTCTGATGTAAGATCAAGATTTTTATTTGTTGAGAGCTCGTTTGTTCCAACGTCGTTTTGAGTTGCTACTGAATCTATTGTAGGATTTATAGTAAAAAAACTACTTGTTAAAGGAGCTCCATTTGTTTCTACGTTTGATTTTGATGATGTTGATTCTGATTTCGGTTCAACAGGAATGCTAGTTGTGGAAATCAACTCATTCCTTATGCTGGATTCTGATGAAAGCATTGAAATTGAAGTGTGTCCTATAACGGAAGGATTGTAAGTTGGTTTTGAAACTATATCAGTTGACTGAGTTGATGCTGTAACTGATCTTGGCTCAGTAATGCTACTTGTCGAATCTACGTTTGCTTTCGAACTCATTTGACTTGGAGTACTGATGCTTATTTCTGTGAGGCTAACCAAATCATCAATGAGTGTTTGAGGTTGTAAATTCGTTGTGCTAGATTCTTGCGTCATTTTCTCCGTAATCATGAGAGGTATTAGATTATTCTCATCTAACATTGATAAATAATATAAAAACTTACTACAACATGTCAATTCAAAGTACCAAGAATCTGTATTGCTCCCTTTTGTTTTTATGTCTGCCATTTTCGAATGGGTAATGCAAAATTTTGTCTAAAAAACAAAATTTAAATTAGGAATACATTTACTTACTTCAAGTTGATAGGTAAAAGAAATACAATTTGTTTGAATGAAACAAAATAACGAGCATGATTCAGCTGAAAATACTGTCCCAATATTATTCGAATCAAGAGTGTTTGAATGTTTTTTTTCGAGGCTTCCATACCAAAAGAAAGTAGCTGAATCTAGAATAATGAAATATTAAACATTTTATAACAAAAATGTGGTTAAAAGCTTACTTGGACAGTATTTTTTGCGTATTTCTGGTAGCTGTGAGCAAAAGGTACTTTGTGGGATCTGCAAAATCCAAGGATGGCTTGATACTTCAGGCAATTTCGAAGATTTTATAGTCGATTCTTGTAATGTTGATGATCCGGTTATAGGTTTATCGTTTTCTTTTGTTTGAGTTCCTGGACCTATTGACTCTGAATTTTTTGTGGTCGTGGAGATATTATCGTTTGATGTTTGAGTTACAATTTTCTCAGGTGGGGTGGAAGCTCTTGATGATGCTTCGAATTGAGTAGAAAAAATTTCGCTTGAAGTTCTAGGCTCTTGTGATCTCGAGAGGGTAGATTTCATTTCTGATGTTATCGATAATTTTGTAGGAAATATTTCAGGTGATACAATTGTTGAAGTATTTACAAAAACTGTTATTTTGCTGGCTGGTGATGATGAGAAAACTGGGCTAGACTTTGCGGTAACAAAACTGAAGGCTGTAGTTAATAGTTCTGTTTTCAAAGCTGTTGGCGATAATGTGGTTACGGAAATGAAAGTTGTACTCAGATTGTCAGTTGTTAAAGGGGTTAATGCTAAAGTGGACACTGGATTAGGCTCTGTTGCAACAGTACTAAGTTTTGTAGTTGGCAGTTCTGTTTTCAAAGCTTCTATTGATGATGTGGAAACTGGGCTTGACTTTATGATGGCAGAACTGAGTTTTGTAGTCAGACTCTCAGTTGTCGAAGGCGTAGATGTGGCAATTGGTCTAGAATCTGAGGTAACACAACTGAAAGCTATAGTTGACATTTCTGTTTCTAAACCTTTAAGTGATGATGTTGATTCTAAACTAGGCTTTTTGGTTGCAGAACTGAGAGTTATAGTTGGAGGGTGAGTTTCCAAAGTTGTTAGTGATACTGTGGATACTGATGGGCTTGTCTTTGTTGTGACAGAACTGAGGGTTGTGGTAATCGTGTCAGTTGCCAAAAATGTTAATGCTAAAGTGGACACTGGAGTTTTCTCGGCTGTAACGGAATTGAGAGTTTTAGTCGGTGGGTCTGTTTTTAAAGCTGTTGTTGATGATGTGGAAACTAGGCTTGACTCTATGATGGCAGAACTGAGCTTTGTGATCAGACTCTCAGTTGTTAAAGGAGTTGGCGTCAAATTGGGCACTGAAGCTATCTCAGACGTAAAAGAACTGAGAGCTGTAGTTGGCAGTTCTGTCTCAAATCCTCTTTGTGTTAAACTGGACACAGGAGTTATCTCGGCTGTAACAGAAGTGAGAGTTGTAGTTGGCAGTTCTGTTCTCAAAGCTGTTGATGATGATGTGGATTCTGGAATAGGCGCGGTGGTCACAGTAGAAAATATTTCAGATGATATGCTTGTTGGAGTATTTTCGAATACTGTTATTTTGCTGGCTGAATTTCCTGTTACTGATGGAGTCATTGTTTGTTTTGATGAAAAGGTCTCCTCAGTAGGTTGTCCTGTTATTGTTGAAGATGAATTCTGATAGGTTTGACCGATCATACTGGTTTCAGTTGTCTCATCAATGATAGTCGTTCCTATTTCTGTCTTTGTTTCAAACTCTTCTGTAGTTTGAATTGAATTTTGTGTATGGTTTTCGTAATGAGTAATAATCCCCTTAGAATAATCATCATAAGTAACCTCAGGCAAGTTGTCTGAATTCGGAATTGTTGCTATAAACTTAGTTGAGTATGTTGTTCCCCTTATTATTTCGACGACGGGCTTAGTTGACGAATCAAGATCGAGTGAGGAACTGGTTGTTTGCTCTGAATTTTCAATTGTCAATGTTGTATCGTTACTCAGCTTGGGAACTAAATAGAAAGTATGAAAGAGTCTCATTTGGTTAAATTATTAATCTTTGAATTACTTATTTCAGGGTACTTGAATCTGCGATTGGTTTTAATATTCGGAGTAAATACAAAAACAATAGGTAGGGTGAGTAAAAGGGTCAAAAACAATAGGTGTCAGATGAAGTATAACAAGTGATATTCGAAGTATTTCCAAAAACAATGGGAATATGATCCCTATTAATATCTGGGCTAGAGACGTATTCATATACAATGGGATATACCAATATATAAGGTCAAATATAATAGGTCAATCGAAGGTTTAATCTGTATTAATACTCATTTTGTACCTATTTTTCTAAGCTGAATGAATCAATTCAAAATGGCAATCTTAATGAAATTTACGTGAATTCTGTTTTTTCTTAGTTAAATTCTATTAAGTTTTTACTTACTAAGAACCTCACATCTATCGATATAGCAAAGATCGTAGAAATACAATATTTAAGATAGTCAACACTAAATTATCTTTAAACGAATCAACTCTCTCTGATATAAAAGTTAGTAATTTTAGCTATTTTATTATTTGAAGCCCGCGAAACATTTTATTATTTAGTTTAATTCATAAGGATCAGCTCAAGCCAGAAGAAAATACTCTCTTAATTTATAAGTTTCAATGCGACTGCGGTTCAACTTATCTTGGAAGAACTATTAGAAAACTAAGGACTAGGACAAAAGAACATCTTTCAA
>SSNU01000126.1:35641-243724 GCA_012064415.1 Gyrodactylus bullatarudis
AAAAGAAGAGGGCCAATAGTGGAACCCTGGGGAACCCCAGAATTTATCTTGACGAGATTACTACTAGTGGCGTTGAAGGAAACATATTGCATCCTTTTGGATAAAAAGTACATAGTGAGGTTTATTATAAAAGGGTTAATATTTAGTTCGATAAGTTTTTTTTTAATGTAAGAA
Organism: Gyrodactylus bullatarudis; assembly: GCA_012064415.1. NCBI lineage: Eukaryota > Metazoa > Platyhelminthes > Monogenea > Gyrodactylidea > Gyrodactylidae > Gyrodactylus > Gyrodactylus bullatarudis. The sequence continues at coordinate 35,816 of SSNU01000126.1, forward strand.
AATTTTAGTCTATCAAAAGCCTTGGATATAAGGCGTTATATATTTGTTCAAGTGCAAATGTGGATCGACGTATGTGGGCCCAACAGTGAGACCAGTAAAGGCAAGAATCAAAGAACACTTGAGCCCAGGTAAAAAAGGTTCTGCTGTCCAAGAACACCTTCGTGATACAAATCTCATGGCTGATGTGACCAACATCAGCATCCTTTTTCAAGTAAACCCTAGTGACCCGCGCAAGACGAAAGTAGATTCCTTAGACAAAGCTGAGGCCCACTTCACTAAAAATTGAATCCAGTCTTATGTAAACAGAAGATTCTTGCAACCAAGCTAGGACTTACAAAGTCGATTTACAAACAAAAGTAAGCTTGAAAGAGCGGCAAAGCTACTTAAAGATTTTCCTACTGCTAGTTCAACTCAGAAACAAAATGGAAATGAAGTCGGAGTAATAATTGAACCCAAAGAGCAAGTAGTTGAAACTACGTCTCATTATAATCAACTCCAATCTTCTGCCCCAACAACAATTATGATTGAGAATGAAAGTGCAAATACAGAAAAGTCAACGGTAGTTGATAATTATTATAATCGAATTAGTTCTCAACCTATAATTAGCAGTATCGGAAATGTGAAAAAGGCTGCACCTGCAAATGGTAAAAGAGGTAGAAAACGTAAAAGTCTGAGTGGGCAACCAACATTGGACAGATACGTAAAAAGAAAGCAATGATCATGGATACAAGCCATCAACCCTGGCCCCCTTTCCTTCAATACTCCAAATTAAAAGAACCAATAAGAGGATTTCGATTTTTCAAACATTTTGCTATATATATAGGTGTGGCGCAGTGGGATCTCTCTCACCTCTCATTCGGACCCCGTTACTCTCGGTCCCAGGTTCAAACCCTCCCACACCGGTCACATTAAATATTCTTTTTCTAATCTCTTATTTGTACAATCATTAATCTTTATAATTCTGTATACAAATAAAAACGTTCGATTTCAAAGAAAAAAAAAATATATATATCTAGCCGGTGTAATAGTCTGATGAGAACCGGTGAAATATAAGCTTTATGACGAAATATTCCCTCGTCTTCTAAATCCTCTTAATGAATAGTTCTTTAGAATCACAAAATTTTTATGATGATAATCGGCCTTTTCAACCCAAAGTTCAAAAATGGCAATTTGGCGCTAGGAAGGAAAAAAAATTATTGATACTTTCTTAAATATTCATTTTCCTAATGCAACTTGAATATATGTGGAAAAATTTCTCTTCATAAAAGTGTTTCGAATACTTTTCTTACTTGGTTCGTTGTATGGTCGTTGTATCAGTTTGACACAATAGCCTGTGCAACTCATTCGCTGAATAGTGCCCTTTTCAAGTAATGATTTATTGAATGGGTCTTTGCAAGCTTCGTGTTGATTTGAATCACAATTGATACATGACATTGGCAATGTAGCTGTTTTTGTCATAGATAGATAGAATTTTAAACGGATTCCAATAAAATTTCATGACAAAAGCTAATCTGGTTATGTCAATTTCTGTGCTGCATCACTCATAAGATCTCAAAACATAAAATAAGTAACCTATCGAGATTTTTTTCTCGATCAGTCCAAAGACACAAACTACATCGTCTGTGACAGGTCAACCCAGTATTTGCCTCCAGCATGATTGATTCGCATGTGTTGAAGAGAAAGGAAACCCTTCTTCAAGGGATAAGATTCCTCCCCTAAGAGAACGAAAATCTACAAGCCACTTGAATCTTCAGATAACTTTCCTTCAAAAAAACGTTTAATACGTTCTTTCTTTGAATTAGTACGTGTTAAACGAAGGATAGAGCTGAGATCTTTGCGTATTATTCCTATCGAATGGCTGTTAAACAAATTATTTTTTGAGGCTTATGATGAATAATTCAATGAGTAAATATGAGATAGCAACAATATTTAAACCCTTAATGGGTTATTTCTAAGTAATAAGTGGAAGGATGAAAAATATAAAAATAAATAATTGTAAGTCACTTACGGGGACATATGTTATCGATATCATTCGACTGTACAATTTGTATTGTTGCAGTAATCAGAATGCTGAGGATAAAAATATACTCTTGCTTTCTATAAACTGATTTCATTGAGCGAATTGTTACATAAAAAACAAGGAATTTGTACCAAAGTCAATCTAATCAATTCTCTCTCTTGTTTGTTTAACAACAATTCGTTTACAATTGGATTCTGATTATCCTTGGTATCATGATCTAGAAAGGGTTGTAAATTTTGTTTATTCTTTTATATTTACCAGGTAGTATTTATAATAGCACATGTCCTATGTAGATGTCAAAAAATTTTGGTCCTTGCATAAGGCCATAATAAATTATTTTAACCTGATAAATTTCTGTTTGCAAATTTTATTCATCAGGATCACTACGGCTGACCGAGGATCAGATAAAAGGTTCAAGAATATTTTTTAAAACGACTATAACGTTGTTCGCTTGCTGCCTGACTATGTTGTATTCTGCCTTTTATTGTTCTATCTGTATAAAAAGAAAAAGGAGAGAAAGGGGTAGTATTTCTTATAAATAGTACAGTAAAAGTCCTAAAGATCTAATATAGAGTTAATCCTCAAAAAAAAATCTCTACTCGATAGATATTTTTTCAATATTTCACACACAATAATTATCCTCAATTAACTTGTGTAAAGCAGAGACTACATGTAAGATTAATAACTCTGATAATATAATTCATCACTTGAAAGAACATTAAAATTAAGATTAGATTTTAAAAAATTTAGATTACCCTGATAAAAATAGTTAGAACTCACACAATATTTCGAATACATGTCGTATTCTTCTTCTGGTGTGAGATTTTTCAAAAAACTTAAGATACTCAAACCCTGTGTGTCCAATCAAAACATTAAACCAATCAGATTTCTTCTCAACTTTAATCAATCAATTCTAACCAACGATTTCCAATATTTATATCCGTCTTATTACCATTGAAAACCTCGTTTAGTTTAATCTCTATAGACTCGAAAATCATATTTTTATACTTATTTCTCATGTTTCCTAGACTCCTTACGTCATTAAAATCTATAATATGATCTGGATTATCAGCCCAGTGTTTAGCAAATGCTGACTTGTCTACCTGTACTTTTTCTATAGCCTTTTTGTGTTCCTTACATCTAATTTCAAAATTCCTTTCTGTTCGACCTCTCTAGACAAGTCAGCATTTGCTAAACACTGGGCTGATAATCCAGATCATATTATAGATTTTAATGACGTAAGGAGTCTAGGAAACATGAGAAATAAGTATAAAAATATGATTTTCGAGTCTATAGAGATTAAACTAAACGAGGTTTTCAATGGTAATAAGACGGATATAAATATTGGAAATCGTTGGTTAGAATTGATTGATTAAAGTTGAGAAGAAATCTGATTGGTTTAATGTTTTGATTGGACACACAGGGTTTGAGTATCTTAAGTTTTTTGAAAAATCTCACACCAGAAGAAGAATACGACATGTATTCGAAATATTGTGTGAGTTCTAACTATTTTTATCAGGGTAATCTAAATTTTTTAAAATCTAATCTTAATTTTAATGTTCTTTCAAGTGATGAATTATATTATCAGAGTTATTACTCTAATAATTCTGATTACTATAACAATCAATGTAATTTTTATAATCCTTATTTTTTAAGAAATACTACCCCTTTCCCTCCTTTTTCTTTTTATACAGATAGACCAATACAAGCCAGAATACAACATAGTCAGGCAGCAAGCGAACAACGTTATAGTCATTCTATGCCGAACAGCTCCCTGAAGAACTACTTGGTTCAAAATTATGTTTTTTTCAATCGATAAATGAAATTTTGGTATCATTTAATTGTTATACATCACTCTTATAATAAACCTAAAAATACAGATTTTCAATAAAAATATGATCTGGATTTCAAGATCCAATCACTTAAGATCTGATGAACTGAGTTTCTTGCCCTGACTATATTTGAAATCAGCACTTTTTCATCTTTCAAACTAGACCATTTGCATCTCGAATAAACCTATACTTGATTCACTATGTGATCCAAAACCCTGATTTTGATCGGTCGCTTACAAGTAGACAACAGGTATTTTTAGAGTGCCTTTGAAGGGAAACTTTAATGTTCCTATGAAAAAGGAACTTCTTTTTTATACACTAAGATGCTTTTGAACTCTCTTAAACCTCTCTGAACCTCGCAATAAAGTTTCAAAAACTCAATTTTTCGTACTTCTAAACTTTACCCTTAAAACGCGAATAAAAAGGAAAACTGAATTCACCAATGAATTTCTTGTGAAATTTTGGTGTATTTTTATATTTTCGCGATATATTACGCTCTATTTTATTCGGACTGGGATGGCCATCGAGTTTCGGTTCCGACTGTAACATCAACTTTTTAGGGAATGACACCAAAGATAAGATGCTAAACATGATCCTGATTGTAAATTTACTGCTATTCTGCATATAGTCTCGGAATTTTTCATACTCTCATAGGATTTTGAATTTTACAAACTATTCCAGTCTCTTCATATTAATTAGAATAAATTGGCAAGCCGTTCAATCATCTAACTAAACTACTTATGGGAATCATAAAAAAGAAAATTTTTTATCAGCCATATGACTATTTGAGGCTGATATATATATAGATTTCCGTGTCATGAACGAATAAAGTACTGGATGAGAAGGATCGTTTTTTGTGACAAATCTCAACTCAAACTATATGTGTGCACATTGAGATTTAAATTTTGATCTAAGCGTTTTCAATAGATATGAGAGACTCTCTATTTGAATTCAATCGATATGAGGAAATCTTGAGAAAAGATTGAGAATTCTTTTCCATAAATAATAATTTTAGAAGATTGAGTTAGGATGTGTGCAAATTACTCAACTTTATCAATACTCTCGTCAGACCCCAATGAAAATGTCAAAGTTCCGAATGAATGATATAGGTTTGGAATTTTACGAAAAGAAACCATAAAAAAAACCATATGCGCATTTCTCAAAGCATCATCAGTGGCATTGCTTTAAAAATGATAAAAGTTGAAAGATTCATTCAAGTTAATAATTTACATATAATGAAAGAAATAGTAAAAGTTGAAGAAAATTAGAGTAAAATGTAAGCTGAAAAAACACCAAAACTCTCCAATAAATAGCAACAGTGGAGAGAAAAGTGAAAAAGATCACATAGGCCAGGGGAGTTGAAGGTTATAGGAATAATTCTTTTGAACACATAGATTGGGTTTATATTGATTGATAAAGAATTTCTCTTTAACCCATACATCTATGCTGTCATCACATGGATTTTTGTATAAAATAGAAAAGTTCGAAAATGAAGCAGCATGTTTCTCTTGTTTGATATGCCTAGTCACTGCAGTATCCTTATTCAGATGATCATTTGATCGTGTAGACAGCTTCCTAATTGTTCTACCTATGTAAGAAGCACCACAGTCACATTGAAATTTATAAATTAGTAGAGACTTCTCTTCCGGTTTGAGTAAATCTTTATGAATCAATTGTATATTATTGTAATGTTGATCAATGAGATTCTTGAGTCTTCTTCTAGTGTCATTACTAAAAGTCATTACTTTGAAGTTGAGTCTCATAAAAATTTTCGTTTTCTCAATTTCATCTGTATTAACATCTTCATCCCTATTGTCTGAAACATTGATGAATTTGTCTACAAATTTCTTTGGATAACCATTCTCCATCAGACACAACTTTGAATTCTCTATTTCATTCGGCCATTCCTCCGGACTTGCTATTCTTCTTATCCTCTTCCCTAGACTAATCACTAAGCCAACTTTATGCGATATAGGACTGAAACTGGCATAATGAAGATATTTCCATTATCAGTCTTCTTCTTGAAAATATTTCTTAGGATTGGTCCATCTTCTCTTCTGGTTAGCTTAACATCTAAAAAACTCAAAGTGCCATCAGACTCCTTTTCCATAGTAAATTTAATATTTTGATGAAACGCATTCATCTTTAAAAGAAAGTCATCTGCTGATAAATTGGGTTTCATCAAAATAAAAGTGTCATCAACATATCTGATGTAAACATCAGTGAAAGAATTGATAGTTTCTGACATTAGTTTCTGATAGCTCTAACCAACCTAAAAAGATATCTGCTAAAAGAGGACTAAGAGGGCCCATATTTCTGTATGAAGACTTTGTTCTGAAAAGATAGAGGAATATCTGTACAGCAAATCCTAATAAGATCTGCTATTTCCAGGCTTGACAACTCAAAACCCTCGTGTTCATCAATGAAAGATTTAATGATAGCCAAAGTTTCCTCTATAGGTATACTAGGAAATAAAGAACTTACATCTAATGAGATCATCTCACTCATTAGAACCTATATTTAAATCTTTAACTTTATCAACAAATGAAAAAGTATATTTGACAACATATTTAGCATAATATGTATGAATAGGTTTCAAGATATCAATCAACCATTTAGCTAAATTATGTTGTGGACATGACGACATGTCCAAGATCGACCGAATCGGAAAAACCTCAGGAACTACATTATCTATTATTTTATGTGTCTTAGGATGTAGATATAATCTATACCTTTTACATACGAAAATGATATTTTTCATCATTCAATGTGATGATTTTTTCGAGTCAAAATGAAAGGGTCAAAAGGGGGTGGTTTTAACGTGTTTCAATGTAAATTTTTAAGGTCGCGAAATTCAATTGGTTAAAAATCAGGGGGTACTCTCTTCATTGAGTAATTCTTGTTGTACGTATCCAGTACTGTTTATTCATTACGAAATGCCCAAGCACTGTGCTGTTCAAGAACAAAAGGAAGATCAAAAATAGGTGAAAAGTGTCAAATTACGAATACGAATTCGAAAGGGAAAAATTTACATTGTATTGGAGTAATTTCATCCCAGAGATTGGTTAACTTCCAAATAAAAAGAGGCAGTTTCACTAAAGAAATTTTTCGTGAATATCTTATTCAGTTAAAAGAACTATGTCAAAATGATGGCCTGTTTCCTTGCACACTTATCATCGATAATGCACCCTGTCATTCAGCATGTGAAGAAGGGATTCAAGATGATAATTTCAAAATTCTCAGGCTGGCCCCGTATTCTTATCTGATCCTATAGAAAAAGTTTGGAGCGTATTTAAGAGTAAAGTTAAGAAAATTTTGGATGCCAAAAGGGAAGAAATTATTGAATATTCGAAAAATGGAGGGGAAATTCCTTAGACTGAATTCAGCATGCGTATCTTAGAAGTAGCAGCTCAAAAAGCTATAAGAGAAATATCACCATACTCAATTGCTGAATGCACGAGGCATATTGAAAAATATTTTCCCTTAGTAATGAATAAGAAAGATTTACTTGAATAAAATCTCTCATTTTGAATGAAAAAAAAATATTTTTTGAATTGGATTTTCTCTTAATTATTACATATAATCAAAGTCCGAGATACCATTAATTATACATGTGAATATACTATTTGTACTTAACCTTCATACAATAACATTATGTCTTTTGTACATAATTGTATACTCTCACATTGATACGAAAGTTTTTTCTTTTTGATTGAAGAAATCTCTCATTTTCGTCTGTAAAAGACATCCTTATTATTATGAATTTAAGTGGATACTCGGACGTTTTTGACAAACAACTTGAATTACTAATTCATGATGATATAGGTAATAAATCGTGGGCAGTATAAGAGGATTTGGGCTCAGGTTGTAGCATAATGACGAATCCAAAAGAGACGAGTTATGTCTAACGAGAAATGTATATTTGGATTGTTTCTAAATGCTCTGAGAGTTAATTTTGTACTAGCTCCGTTTGTGAGCTGTAGAATTCAGCGACATGGCCTAATCCATTACCAAATAAGACTAACCTGTGGGATATTTTATAATATATAGTTATCCAAGGACTTGGAACTAAATAATTGTAGATAATCAATAATAATAGGTGCTTCCCTATTAAAGTGAGTCAAAATTTGTTAAAATCAATAGTTAAATCAGGTTTTTTTCATGATAACTGATAAACCAAACATTCTAAATAGAAACATGCTCTATGACTCACTGTTTGTTTTGTGACTAAGACAAGCCCTTTTTGTAGAAGAAAAAACGGATTTTCGAGAAATTTTTTTTCACTCAAAGTTATAAATTTATTAGATTTTAAATGCCTATATCTCTGGTTTAATAGTTTAAGATAATATGATATATTAGATGGTTGGGAAGAGAAAAAAATTCTGAACCCAACTGTATAATTTGTTATCTATTTTATTTTTCAAGTTCCAATAATTGAAGTGTGCTTACTTATAAGTACAGAGGTTATATTATTAATTTAATAAAACGGGGCAGAGAGAAAAGGGTGATTTTTGACATAAAGTGCACAGTTCGTACTGTAATAGAATGGTAATACTATGGTTTTAGTTTCTATTTTTGACCATCAAGTTAAGAAGTAAATATCTTGATTAAAATTGAATAACTTGTTTCTAAATCAGGATTATCTTTTTGCCGACGTATTACAAATAGATAAGAAATATTGAAAGAAAACAAACTCAAAAAATATTGATTGGAAATTTGCATAAAACAAACGAGTGTAATAAAATACCATTATTTATTTTTCTTGGTTACTACGATCAAAGTTAATTTGTATCTACAGAGAGTCTCAACACTTTCGATCAAACTGTGACTGCCTTGTATATAAATATACATATCTATTAATGTGATATTGCATCTGTACGCATGCAAAATTCTAAGGAATATGAGATGATAAAATATTTTTTATTGCATCTCTTCTCCGAATAATTCCATCCCAAATGAGAGATAATTCTATAGATTTGATGCATTCCGGTTAATATTTTCACCAAATTAATCAAGTTAATCTAGATTGTTACTTGGTTTTCTTTACTTGTAGAAAAAAATTGGATACAAAAAAAACTGAGTCTAGTTAGTAGTTACTAAAAGACCTTTCTTTATGATGATAAGTAATATTTCAAAATAATAATGGAAGGCTTCAAAAATAGTTCCGATCTAATATGCTAAAAATTTCAAAATATACCTTTTTCCAATAGATATGCCCTAAAATATAACTTAGACTTTTATGACAAAAAGTTAACAGTAAATCACAAGTAGTATGATTAAAAATTAATTTTTCTTCAATTTTTTCATAGCATAAATTCTGATATTTTCATTATCAAGAAATCTTTTTTAAGACTTATTTTTGTATTTATAGTATCTTAGACTAGGACAATCTAAGGGAGAAATGATGAATTCTTATTGGTTATTCGAAAAAGGGGTCCATAGTTAAATTTATTCCATTCTTCTGATAACTCCTTTTTGTTCTTTTGTGAATTTGTTCTTAATTTCAACAGGTGATTAAATTTCTTCTTTAGACTAGTTCGAGGAAGAGCATCTATTTGGTTTTTCTCGAATATTTCTAGAACTTTATCAGTAGTAAAAAGAAATGATCAACAACATCATTGTTAAGAGGAAGCTTCTCCTTAGATAATATTCAAGGTCTATTGAAGGATTCTAAATTTTGAAGATTTGGTTATTTAGAAACAAATAATAGTGTTTAAATTTCACTAATATAATTATATTATAAGAAATCGAAATTTATTTCTGATGTCGAAAGTAAATCTTCAGTTTCAGATAAGTCGAGATTTTAGGATATTTATATACCTAAAATGAATTAAATGTGACAACAAACAACATATATTGAGTTCGCCCGGAATTTCCTTTGTTTTAAAATTTTTAATCCAGGTCTAATAGATATTTATAAAAACACGTTTTTAGAATAAATCATGATTTATGAAAAAAAATATAACTAAAATATGACTGATGGAAGAAGAATACATTATATGACTTGAAATTCCGTTGAATTCGAGATTTTTTCGTGATTTATATGAGTAAATTCAATATTTTTTGTATATTAACATATAAGAATATATCTTAGTTACTAATAGGAAAAGCTACAAGACATAGAAATTCTTAATATGCGCTTTACATTTAATATGGAAGTGAATAATGAAAAAAATAAGGACCTCACATTCAACAAATTTCTTAGGTTTTTATTTGTACTGAATAATGTTTATTTGATCTGTAAGATCTCTGGTCCTTGGTGGAGGAGTGGAAAAATTTGCTAATTCTCAAAAAACTATCCATGTATATAACAGAATGTGGCAACGCCAACTCAGTAAAACAGTAGATCAATAAATGAATTTATTTCACACGTTTCCCTCAATCCTTATTTTATTTCAAAAATTTACTCTACATCATCTCTTCCTTCCTTGCTTCTGATCTTAAAAAAGGGAGATGTTACAGGACAGTAGAAATTCTTTCTCAAGAAATAAAGATAAAATGCCACAGCAATCCAGTAGAGTAGTAATCTATACTCTTTTATTAGAATTAGTAGTCGGGAGTTTTACTGATGAGAGAATTTGCATTAGAAAAAAAACCAAAACTCTCTCATTAGTACAGAATGTGAACTGAATTTACAATCGATTTTTATTTTCATTCGTGTTTCCTGACCCAGAGCAAAGATATCTTACTAATCTGTGATTTGTAAGGCGAATGAAAAAAATCGCTTGTTTTTGAATATTCTGGTGGACCAATCGGTTAAGTTAGAGAACATCCCTTGCAGTAACCTTTTAGAAAATATAGACTCGAGATTATCTAAACCTAATTGACATAAGGATGAGAAAATACTAATTTTACAAAAACCTCGATAAATGGAATGAGCTAATAAGTTGTTGATATTCAAAAAAATTCAATCTGACCAAAATAAGGCCAATTTTTTCGATTTCGAAAATGCACCAAATTTTCACTCTTTCAGCTTTTGAACTCAAAATTTTATCGATTACGATGATTCGAAGCACTTAAGTACTGATATTTGGGATCAACATTAGACGAAAAATTCGAATTCACCTGCAGAAGTTCACTGAAATTCGTCGAACTATTTGAATTTTTCGATTAACAAAAAAATCGATAAAAATTCTGTGTTCAAAAGTTTAAAAAGTGGAAATTTGGTGCATTTTCGAAATTGAAAAATTGGCCTTATTTTTTGAATATCAACAACTTATTATCTCCTTCCATTTCGAAATCAAAAACTTATTTTTTAGACAATTAACCTACTAGCAGAGTGTGGTAACTGGTAATTACTATATCCATATGAACTCTAACTTGATGGAGATTGTCTTCTCACACCTAAAGCTAATTGACATGAAGATGAGAATTTCCTATTTTTACAAGAAACTCAATATTTTTATCCAGAAAGTCAGGAAAATATTTATTTTTTGGATTCCACTATGAAATGAGCTGATTAGATTTGAATACAAAAAAATTTCCGAAAAAAATCTGACCAAAATTGAGCCGTTTTTTGAATTTCGGAAATGTTTCAAATTTCCCCTTTTTCAACTTTAGAATCCAAAATTTTTATCGATTTCAAAGATTTGAAGCAGTTAAATATCGATATTCAGGATCAAAATTAGTCCAAGATTTCGAATTTGGCCGTAGAATTTGAGAGAAAATTACTCTTTCCAAGAAAAAGTTCAATCTCTATATTTTGGATGATTTTCCCTCGTGATTATCGAAAAATTCAAATGGTTCGATTTCTCACCGTAATGACGAATTTCTGTGAATTCCTGCACGCGAATTCGAAATCTTCGTCTAATTTTGATCCTGAATATCAATAGTTAACTGCTTTAAATCTTCGAAATCGATAAAAAATTTTGATTTGAAAGTTGAAAAAGTGGAAATTTGAACATTTCCGAAATTCAAAAAACGGCTCAATTTTGGTCAGATTTTTTTCGGAAATTTTTTTGTATTCAAATCTAATCAGCTCATTTCATAGTGGAATCCAAAAAATAAATTTTTTCCTGACTTTCTGGATAAAAATATTGAGTTTCTTGTAAAAATAGGAAATTCTCATCTTCATGTCAATTAGGTTTAGATGTTAGATATTCGGATAAGCAAGTGTCAATTCCATAAGAGAGTCAAATAATATTCAACTTACGGTGGCAGATCGTCCTTATTAAGACTCGTCAGCACAGCATAGCCAGGATTCGAACCCAGGTCTTCAACGTTGTGAGGCAACGCTAGTAGGTTAATTGTCTAAAAACACTGTAGTTTCTACATGTTGCTTATTTAAAAAACTTTTTTTTTCTGTGAATCCGGAGAAAAATATCAAGGTTTTTGTAAAAAATAGTAAATTCTTCATATCGACTAGCTTTATAATAATCTTCTGTGGTTTGAAAAATTCCTCAAGAAGATAAGCAGTGCTGAAACAATCAATGTCTGAGAATTCTTTAGTTTACTCTGAGTTGTACTTTATTTGTGACTTTTTGTTTGAATTGAGATTATTATTTATGTCTGCATTATCAAACTTTATGTCCCCAAGTCATATTTCAAACTGCTCAATTTTCAATAGAGGTTTAATTTATAGTAGTTTTTCCTGTCTCCATTCCTATTTTCTTTTGGAAATAAACTTGAGAGTTTGACTATACATTCACTGAAGAGGGAAAAAAACAAACTGATTTCGATATAGAAAAATTCTCCAACACTAGCAAAAACTCTTGAGAATTAATAAAATTTCCCAAGCATGAATAAGAATACTGATTTTGGGGAAAAAGTTTACTACCTAAAAAATAATAATAATTTGATTATAATTAAAATTTTCATCGAGTGGTGGTTTTTAGCGAATTTAAATTAATTAAACTTTAATGATTTTTACAAAAATCTAAATTTTCTCAAAATTTTTAAAGATTCTTTGAAAACAGTAACAAGAGTCACACTTTTACCAATTTAAGTAAAGACAAAAATTGGCATGAATTTCAGCAATAAGCATTGGATTTTGCAACTGAATATTGGATTACTTATTTTAAGAAAACTCTCACCACAAAATAACATAGCGGATTCGAATTGATCTCTTGCACAAAAAATGCTTCTTTAGTAAAACAGAGAGCTCTGAAATGAATAATGAACAGGTGTACAAATAAAACCAATTCTTTTGATAGGGACCTAACAACTTTCGGCTAAAATAGAGTGGAGTAGCGTTCGATTGACCAAGTATGTTTTGTTCAATTAAAATTACAAATTTAAATAATGCTCTCTGAATAAATAGAGTTGTTTACTAAGCAATGTTTCTCTTTTCTAAATTTGTACCAGTATTCTTGAATTAAAAATGTCCATTATTGTTGAAAAAAACTGACGTTAATAAGCCATCAGTTGACGTGAATAATGTGTTTTTCTGTTAGAGAAATGAAAAAATAACGAGTTTTTTAAACAATGTATCTAAAATTTTTCCACAATTGAAAGAGATGTGTTGGAGAGAAATTCCATTTTAGGAATGGAAAAAGATTAAAAACTAAGCCAGTGATTTGTAATATTTTGCTATGTATAATTTTCCTCCTGCATAAACAAATATAAATAACAAAATTGACAAGACTACCGAATAATATAAGTAATTTCCAAACTTGAGAAACTAAACATAATCCTGTCGTGCGTCATCTTTCACAATAAAAGCAATTTACAAGCAAAAAAGGGAGTAAATAGATTTCTTTCATTATTTTCGGCTTATTCAGATTAGAGTGTATAACTATAATCGCATATGAAATATAATTAGCAATTTCATAATTGTTTATACATGATGTAATAATTACTTTTATAGGAAAAATCATAAGAAATAATTTATTACTAATTTTCTTTATCTGTCTTTACCGGAGGGAAGATTCAATTTGAATAATGAGAAAGATTCACAGGCTCAATGAACGGTTCAAAAACACGAGACCATAAAGAAGATCCCTAATAGAGATTCCCCATGAAGAAGGTGTTCAACTAAAGTTGGTTGATATGAAGTTGGGAATCTAGGATTTTTACAGAAATCTCAATTTTCGAATTTGTTAAAGATTTTTTGGAATCCTACTCATGTTGCCCACTTTTACCATTTGAAGAAAAAAACTTATTTTTATAAAAAATATAGTCATTTTTCAAATTCTTTTTTGGCGCCAGAGTCCCATTTTTTCGAATTTTGAGCTGAAATTTTTTGTTGATTTGAAAGTGCGAGGCTGATCGGAAGAGTTTTTTTAGGATCAAGATTAGACAAGAAAGCTGAATAGGACCGTCAAATTATCGACAGTTTCCCCATTTTCGAGAGAATTTGAATTATCGAAATTTCATTGATTTTCAAGTAGTGAAACTGATCAAAAAATCGAAATTCCGCTCCCAAACGATAATGTGATTATCCATAAGATCAGATTCAAAAAAATCTTTAACAAATTCGAATTCTTGATGAAAAAATCGTGATTTTGTAAAAATCATAGATTCTCAACTTTATATCAATTAGCTTTACTAAGGAGTATTTGCCAGACATTATGCTTTTAAGATTTAAGATTTAATTATGAACGCAAATCCCGAAATTCTCTTATTCTTATAAAATCTCTTCGTCAAATGATGTTTCCTTTGAAAAAAATAACACACAAAAATTTGAATTTCTATAACTGCTCGGCACATTTTTTGATTTCTCCTAGAAAATCTGGTTTCGAATTTGATATTTATAAAAAAAAGAATTGTTTCATTTCAAACAATATTATTCAATAAGGTTCCCATCCGCAGAGCCCATAGACGAGTAATACTAAAGTATATTATCAAACTCTAGTATCAGGGTATTAGACTAGAAAATTTTGAATCATTTATCAAATGTCAATTCTGTAAAGGATCTATAAGAAACTTGGTCGATTTCTGTAAATTGGCACTACAATCTGGTATAATTCAAGATTAACTATTGATTTTCCATAGGATTTTTGTCATCACCACTAATCGACAAAAAAACAGTTGACAAATGATTTTTTTATTCTGAGGAAAAAAAACTTTGTTTGATTCTTGAAGGGAGGGATTTCATCTCTGAGAGATCAATGAATTAAAATTATATTTGATAATTTTCTTGAACAATTTTTCCTCCTTAGATCTTTTTTCAGTGCACTGTAAATCTATAGATATATGTATATTTTTAACAGAGAACCTCTCACTGGAGCCTTTCTTTTTTCTTACCTTCGAGTCAAAAAACAAAGTCTTACATCAGTCTCTTCTAATGCTTTGATATATAGTGGTAGAAAAAATAAAAGTATTCACTAGAAATTGTCTCTAAATCACTTATTAAAAGTTATTGAAAATGGAAAGATGACCCATTCGATAGAGAATATTCGTTTCTATCAGAAATTACTTTTACTCGTACAAAGAGTTCATTCATATTTTCATAAATACAAATTTACAATATTTCATTAAATTTCAAAACGAAAAATTAAAAGTATTCACTTTTATTTTGTAAAATCTCCCCTACCAAGTACAACATTTAAGCACCTTTTTGACATGGAATCATACAAATTTTCTATTATTTCTTTTGGGATTGATTTCCACTCTTCATTGATTCTTTGAACTAGTTCTTGCCTATTTGAATATACTCTCCCTTGGGAATAGACTTTTTGAGATAAAATTCCCCACAAGTTTTCAATCGGATTCAAGTCGGGGCTCCTAGCTGGCCATGACAAAATCTGTATCTCATTATCATCAAACCATGTTCTAGTTGATGCTGATCGATGACAGGGAGCATTATCTTGCTGGAATATCATCTCGCACTTATGAATTTCCTCCTTAAAGGGTAATAGCTGATCCTCAAGCAATTTCTGATATGAATTTGAATTAAGCTTCTCATCAATAACGACAAGATTTCCAGTTCCTTGCTTTGTGATAAACCCCCAAACCATTACATTGCCTCCACCAAATCCTCGTTTGATTTTAGTAGGTCTAGGTAGAGACTTGTCAATCCAACAAGAAGAAAGGCCATCAGGTCCATCCAAATTGAATTTTTTCTCATCTGAAAACATGATTTTACTCCAATCTTGGTTTTGGACAATTTTATCATGAGCCCACTGGTATCTCGATTCCCTATCCTTGATACTTAGATTAGGAACCCTTTTTGGTCTTCCCCAATAGATATTAGGATTAGTATTCAAATAATTTTGAACTGTTCTAATGCTGACATTCAATTTAAGCTCAGCTTTTATTTGAGAAGCTGTTGCTTTTTTCTTGATGGCTAGATTGACAATTTTTTTAATCAGGCAATTGGGTATGGATCTCTTTCGGCCTCGCTTTTTCGGATTTAGCTTCTTTTGTTTGACTGAAAACAAATTATTAACAGTTCTACATGAGCATCCGATTATTTTAGCTATCTTCCGATTGCTTGAGCCATCTTGTTTTAATTTGTTGACAAAATCTCTATCACAGCCTCTCAGCTTCGAAAATTTCAATTTTTTAACGAACATTTTTGAACTATGTTTAGTTTATTGGCGATAATATATTTGAATGTACTGTGTAAGAGATATAATGAAAATTCAGAATTCAAAGTCTAATTCTAACTGGGAAAAAAGGTGATTGAAACTGAATACTTTTAATTTTTCGTTTTGAAATTTAATGAAATATTGTAAATTTGTATTTATGAAAATATGAATGAACTCTTTGTACGAGTAAAAGTAATTTCTGATAGAAACGAATATTCTCTATCGAATGGGTCATCTTTCCATTTTCAATAACTTTTAATAAGTGATTTAGAGACAATTTCTAGTGAATACTTTTATTTTTTCTACCACTATATTTTTCATGTATTAAATTTTTATCAAACTTTCTCTATAGCAACATATTGAGAAACTAAACTGTTGGATAAGACCTATAGTTTATACCTTCAACGTTTATTTATTGTAATTTAATATGATATGGTTTCAGACCGGCCTCTACTCTTCTGATAAATTAACAACTTGAGGATAAGCCCATAAAATGTTTGCATTCTGATTTCATATTATTTTATTCCAAATTCAAGTTTAAGGAAATCTAAAATGAGTTCTTATCTTCTAAATAGTTTCAGTATCGCCTTCTGAATTAAACATTCATATCTAAAATATATAGATCATGTACGAATAAAAAATGATGGTTTTTTCAAGTTCCAACCAACCAGAATCAAGCTTGGGAGCTAAACCATATTACAATTTAATTTTAACTTGCACCGAGTAACGAATTAAAATCATTATTTGATTTACTGTGAGACATCTATGACTACTATTTGGTCTGAGAATTTATATTCAACTAATAATGGGAAATAAAATTTGTAACCATTGGTTTATTAATCAACAACCATATCCTAATTGACTTTCTGCAAAGTACACAACAAATGGCTCTGATAGATTTTTAATTAGATAGAAATTATCCAGAATATTTCACCCTAAACACACACAGAGAGTATAATTAATAATTATAATTATTAAATATTCATGGAAACGATTGCATTTGTATGATAGAGAACTGCTGACACTGTAGATTCTTTATTCGCGTAAAACAACGAAACTAAATTCTACAGATCGAGTTAACAAACTCAGCATAATTTCTTAATCAAAATATCTTTTGAGCATTATTTAAGTTCTATTTTTAAGCAAGTTTCATTCATTATAATTATAATGGTCCATTAGTTTCTCTGATTACATCACCCTTTCACGAGAATATTTTGGATACTATGAGGATTAGTTGAATCAAATTGACGAATTATAATTTACTAATTAGTAGCAATTTGAAAAAGACCAGGATGCGATCAAAAGCGGAAAAATATCTGATTTGTTCCTTTCATCAAAAAAATCATTCCCAACTCTTTATTATTACTGAGCCCTGATCGTTATTTTAATGATCACAGATTCCGCCAAGGAATTTCTACGTCAATGATATGAAATAATAAACGATGAATTTGACATAAACAAGAAATATAGTGATTCACTATGCAAAACTAGGTACAGTGCACTGCGAAACTCATGGATATCAGAAAATAAGACGTATCAAGAGTCGATAATCATACTATTAATTTTTCGTAAGGATTTCAAAAATCGAATCAGATTTAACCATTAGTCATTATTTAGGGCGGGAAATCAAAATGAATTCAAAAAAGATCAAAAACTCGGTAATTTTAAGACTTAAAAGCCAGATAAAGATATTTCAACTAAAAATAACAAATTATATTTTAACTCTTCACAAATTCTCTGACATTAAACTGCAAAGGAATGATCGAAATAGGGATTTTTCTAAAATTCTAAAATTCATGAATAAATTGAATATTAATTTGGAAACGAATGAAAAATTGGAATCCGCTGTAGAATTTGGAACAAGTCAAGTTTTTAAAATTCTCAAAAAGATCATTTTTGAGAAAAGTTATTGCAATTAAGGACGTTGAACTTCTCTTTACGAATTCAATGATTTCACATTTATTCGGCAATTCGAAGCTGAATTTCGGAAAAATGAAAGGTTACTGCATGAAAAAAGTTGCAATAGTAAGAAAATCTAATAAAGAATGATTTCTCAAACATTTATTCAAGAAAAAATTGATGGATCTTAAAGAAAACCACAATTGAGCTCAAATGGCCTGAATCAATGTTCGAAGTGCAAATCTCATCGAGACTCCAAATGATAGTCAACTAAAAACTGATCTATACTTAATAATTTTCCCCAAAAATGAAAATAATCTACATTTTGATACAGAAAAAAATAAAAGTAAATAAAAATAAGAAAGTCGATTTCAACGAAAAAGGATTTTTAAGATGATCTTTAATAACTTTGACTAGAATCTATCAAAATGAATGAAATTTTCAATTATTACCAGAGAATAGTGTGTTGATTATGATTCAAAAATTACTTTTGAGTCTATTCACACACACTAGTGAGAATATTAAAATAATCCTCATCTCGAGATCTGTATAAACGAATTCAAGTAGAATATTGAATCATTTAAACAAATCAATAAATTTCAATGCTTTAAAATTAACTATCAAATTAAAAAAAATCAAAATTTTATAAATTTTTTTATATGAATACCTGAATATTTTTCAAATTCTTCAATCAACCCTCTAAATCTTTTATTACGCATTCAAAGGCTAAAAAAATTAACTAATCATTTAATTGAGCGTATTTCGTGGGGTTATCTATCGATCATTTATTAAAAAAGATGATAATTTTCCGAATCAATGAGTTTCGCAGTGCACTGTAATAAAACATCCTCAGAAACATTATTCAAAAATAAATATATATTCAAGAGTGGATGCGTGAAAAAATTTTGGCATTTTTAAAAAATATATGTTTGTTTGAATCTTGAGAGGATGTTCCAGTGGCCATTATTGTATCATGAGAATGTGTTTTGGATACACTTTAAACACGTGCAAAAGATCTTGGTAACCATTGAATATAAATTTTTCTCTTATATATTTAAGAACTGAGAATATGCATCTTTTACATTTGAGCAGAGTTTTTTTTAATTCCTTTACTAACTCAGTATAGAATAATCTCAAGTTTTTTTATTGAAGAGTTTTCATGTAAATAGTAATAAAACCTAGGATAGCAATCGCTTATAGGTACAGTAAATCTTGAATTTTTTTAATTTTTCAGGTTTTCTTGGTTCAAACTAGATTCTGTCTTCATTATTGCCTTTGATTAAAATAGGATTACATATTTATCTTCGTTTTTAATTGAGCACAGTTAAAATTCTAACTTTATACGACCAGTTTGTTCTGTTGAGGCAGTGCACATTAAACTTTTCGTAAAAATTCAAATTCGAATAAAAACCAATAAATTAAAAAAAATAATATTTATGCAAAACTACCCTCTCTTTTGTCGTAAAACCTGGATTTTTAATGATCTTGTGATAACAAGTTTATCAAAAAAAATTTTACGTGACTTTAGACTATCAAAGATTACCGAGTAACAAGTTTAACAAACTATTCCGTTAGTCTACACCTGATAGAATCAAGAGTAACAAGATTAAAGGTAACATATTTATGATTAAACAAACCACTACCATTGATAGGCATTTTATAGTGAAAGATTAAGAAAGGTTATTATTATCGAAGTTTAATTTTAGAGATTTAAAATTATGACCAAAACTTTCTCTCTAGTAACGATATAACGACTCACATTTGCTATTTAAAATTCCAGGATAAAGAGTCAGTGTTAATGTGGGGGCACCTTGAAATCTTCTTGTGGAATCGCCAGCTTAGTTCAACAGATAAGAATCAACTTTAACTAAGATTCGTATACAAGTTTTTTCTTATAGTCAAGCTCAAGATTAACATTATTCTTATTTGGTAAATTTGTTGAATTGTAATCTCTGAATTTGATTGGTTATAAATATTTCCCAATAGATTTCTCCTCTGAAGAACGGAAAGTTTTACAGAATATAAAATTATTCATAGTTGATAAACACGAAAAATAATTATTTTCATGAATCTTTTGCTAACAATCTGATTTTTCGATCTTGTTTTTCATATTTAACATTCATACTTTTGAAAATTTTCAAGATTCCGAAATTCAAATGAAGAGTTAATGTTAGCGGATAACTTGTTTATAGAAATTTCAAACGCCTTAAACAGATGTAAATACAAGGCTTACATGCCAAGATTGAAAAGAGCCTCAATCAAATAATCAGTCAACAAGATTGGAAAAATGGCTCGTTTTTAATTGAAAATCTTGTAATCTGGTAACTTTTGAGAAAATTTTAAGCCTTAATTTTTTAAACTAATCTAATTATTTTTTCTCGAAATCTTGATAACCAACTATAGAATGTGAGGAGATGCATTTATGCCAATCATAATCATTAAAGTCATGTAAGAATTCAGTTTTCAGCTAAATTTGAGATTTTTGGGTTTGATAAAAATGTTGTTCACTGTGGTTTTTTTCAGTTTAACTCACTAGACTACTTGCTGTTATTATTGTTATGGACTATGGGCTATGGGTATTGGGCAAGTAAGAAGAGTAGACGGATTGGGCTGTGACTTTATTAAGTTGGGCGAACCATAATATCTGGCTACATGGGTAACAAGATAAACAACAGATTAATAATACAAATCATATAGGTCTTTTAAAGGATATACTTGGCGTAAATTCAAACACCACAACACCTTTCCTCTCGAAAGTTAAAAGATTAATCAATATAGTTGAGCTCTCATTTCCCTTGATTTTCAGCCTTTGAATGATTTGGGCGTCTAGTTTTATTGGGATTATAAAATGCTCCCTCGTCACCTTCCTTCGTGATCGTTCCTATTTCTTTAATGAGAGCAAATAAGGAAGTTCATGGAAGCCATTTTTGTTAATGGGTTTGACAGATGGCATGGAGTCTTTATTGGATCAAATCGAGGTATCATAGTATCATCTCACTCTTCTCTGTAGTTGAAATCATTGTCAAGATTCTGATTGACCATGTCGCCATTGTTATGGACTATGGGTATTGGGCAAGTAAGAAGAGTAGACGGATTGGGCTGGGACTTTATTAAGTTGGGCGAACCATAATACCTAGATCATGGGTAAACAACAGATTAATAATACAAATCATATAGGTCTTTTAAAGTATATACTTGGCGTATATTCAAACACCACAACAATTATAGAATTTAGTATCCAGAAAGATTTGGCACATTTTTTCAAAGATGGAAAATCATCTCACGTCATGATGGCATCGATGGATGTTACCATTATGCTTCTTTTCATTAGTACTCTTGTGTATTTTTAACAAACTTTACTACTTAATGAGGGATTCATTAAGAGCATTAATAGATGAGTACGTTAGACTCTTACAAATTGCCTGATATTTATGTCAAATTATGATTCAGTATTGGAATAATGTTAAAAAGTTTTGGATTTTTAACCCTTGATGTCACATTGTTCCACCAGTGGAACACAGCACTTTCTCAAACGATAATTTGAACTGAAAGATACTTAACCCTTTCGGTGCCGATGGAATATATGTCAATTTTCCAATTTTTTTGAACTTTTACTAGTTTGATAGGTTTCTGGACCAATTAAAGTTTAAATTGAAGCCGACAATGTGAACTTGCATTAGTAATATTTTTGGCCAAATAACTTGGTATCTTCATAGCTAAATTATAAAAATTCTTTAAATTTAAATAAAATTTTTCCGTGAAATTTCCACATATAATTTTGATAATAATGATGTGTGAGATCTAAAAAAACTGAAAATTCGTTTACAATCCCTTGCATAGTCGTGCATTGCCCATTTTCCCTAAATTCTCTTGTATGCATATTGGATTCTATTACTGTTTTCATTTTAAAACCCTTTATCAGCAAAAAAGATATTCAAAAATTTTTTGAAGGCGTAGTAAAAATTCATTGAAAATCCAGCGGCTTTTTTTAAAAAATTCTGATTTTTAAACTTGAATATTATCACGGACAAGCATTTTGATACTTGATCTCATATAAAATAATGTTAATTAGTCATTGTCGTTCGAGTAGGTTTTTAAAGTAGTTTGAAACATTTGTCACATCTCTACTGCTCGATAGCTCTCATAGTTTAGAAGATAAAAAGATAGTTTAATTATAATCATGATACAATCGAGCTCTTCTTTTTAATGATTGAGTTTTTGTAGAGATCATAAAATTCCAACTTCATTTCTACAAAATAACCTTTAAGATGAAAGCTTTTTTCTCCCTTCAACACAATGAAACGATTCATTAAAAAGTAAAAAATATTAGAAAAAAGTAGCCTAATTGACGATGATTATCAAGCTGTAAGAAGAAAAAAGAGTAACCTCTCCAGAAATTACAATGGAAAACCTGGATATAAATGTAGTTTTGCTTTTAAATACACTGTATTTTGGTATGTAAGAGAAAACTTTCCTTTCATACTCTACAACATTGGATAAAACATGTCTCATGTGTGTTATATGAAGAGGTTTCTGGTTCATCCCCTGATGCTAAACACTCATAAATAGCTAGAGGAAAAAGGTTTTTTCTAAAATAAAAAAGTCAATCATTCATCATTTCTTTGCGCATCGTAAATAGGGGAAATTTCTGTATCACCAAAGAGGGAATCACAATTCTATACCTTATTCTAATTCCTCAAGTTTCCTTTCAAGATTACAATGTAATGAATTTAATCCTCTTTTATATCATGGACCTCCTTCTACTGATATTGATTTAGCCCGTTTAATTCTCTAAAGTAGGCAAAATTAGACTTTTAAATTCCTGTACATTCTATTCATATTATTAGGTGTATTCTCAAATTTTAAATCAGAATATTAGTTTAAAAAAGTGTAAATAAATCTTGCAATTAAAGTTAGTTTATAAGGCTGTATTACAGTTGTGGACAAAGCTGGTGGAGTAAGCCATTCCGACGAAAATAAAGCGGGAAAATACCACGAAAAGGTATAGTCTCGATTATTTTGCAAGAAATCCATTGGTGGAATTATTTTTTTCGAAAATTAATGTTTAGGGCCGCAAAATTTTTATTGGTCAAAATTGATGACTTTAGAGGTTAATACTTGCTCCAGAGAGAAGTAAAAATGCTCATTAGAGCCTATAAAATGCGCTCTTTCTTTTGGAAATAAAAAAACTCTACAAAAACCCTTCTTTCAAAAGTCGTTTTTTACCATTTTACTTTAAAGTAGTATTGTAATAAGGCATATTTCGCTATATAGGAACACATTTAAGACCTTGTGGATCTAACTCCACAAAATACATAGCTGAAAGGGGCCTCAATAGAAAGACAAATAAATTCTGAACAATCACTGTAATTTTTATTATTCTTATTATTTAAGAAATACTACATCTTTCTCTCCATTTTATATAGATGGACCAATACAAGCCAGAAGACAACCTAGTCAGGTAGCAAGCGAACAACATTATAGTCAAACTTCTTGGTAATGTTTAAGCATCACTACTTTTGCCGGACTCAAATTCTGCAGAACATTTTAAAGCTCAACAGTATTATGCTTATCGTCTGGAATATCCTTTGAAGAATAGTTATATCAATCTGTCAGTTTTTTATACACTTAAGATGCATAAGTCGGTCAATGAATTTTCTTGAAGTGGTCAGTAAAGTCTATGTGAACAATTATAGTTATTTATTAGGAGCTAGTGCTTGGTTCGGCTCGTTCCATAGGAATGACTTTCTAACATTAAAATATCTCTTAATGCTATGATCCCAATTAATTATAAATTAATTTGGGCGTTTGAAAGAATTTCCATTTTTATTCCACCCAATATATTTTTATTGAGATAGAAATTTGTATTTTCATTCTTTAATTTCTTTTACAAAGGACAGACTCATTTCAGTAGTTAAGATAATAATTCTGATAAAACAATCTAATGAAGGATTAGTCTAAGATTTGGTCACAAAAAATTTTGTGTTTCATCTTTAGTGATAATTTTGAGAAAAAGTATGGTTAAAGAATAAAATAATATAATGTAAGCTAAAAACACCGAAACTCTTAAAGTTTCAGAGGTGTATATGAAAAAATCCTCTGCTCCTATTGATCAATAAGAAGTCGAAGCTTAGACCCATGAAATTTAAATAACACATGTGAAAAGATAAAGTTACTAAAACTGTTTAACTTAAGGACTACTTTGAATTGGGTTGAAATAAATATAATTATAATCTGTAAATAATGCTACAATTTAGTCCATAAATGACACTTGTCACTTCTTAATAAGAGGTTCTTATATAGCCGATATTATTTTATAATATTATATTACAAAACTTTTATCAATTTTGACAAATCTTATGTTGATATAAATACGAGAATTTGCCGATATTAATTCTTGATAAAACTAGTTTTAAACACAAATTTCATAATTTTGTAAATTTAAAAAATTTAGTTTCTAAATAGAAACATGAATTTCGAAATTAAAGGATCTTTAGAGAGAACAAAAATGTATTGCATGTATGCCTAATGGGCTTTTATTTATTTAAAAATACAGTATTAAAGTTGTACAATACATTCAACTCAATAGGTTTTATCGGTCATTTTCAAGTTTCTAAATAAATTGTAATTGAAAATATTTTTTTACAGTTTCATTTAGATGGATTTTCTTGACGGGATATTTTATTTTACAAAGAGTCCAACGATTAAAAAGAAACAAAATTCGAATTTAGAGATGGATAACCATAGTTGTGTGAATGGGAAAGAGTTCTCTTTTTACATTTATTTCACCCCTCATGGCTCGGGATATTTTTTCAAATTCTTTTTATTCTTTAATGGAGTTGATTGGGAAGTTGTAGCTGGAACCGATAGACGTTCTTCAATGGCACCAAGATAGGACTTGTGAAGCTTGTCAATAAAGTCCTCATCATTCTATATATGCGATGAAAAATGGGTTAATTTCTCTCAAAGTTTATTTTGAATCGTGTTGGTCATTTAAATTATCGATCGGCAAAAATATGAGGAGGCAAATGTTTGATAGATCAGCCAAAACGTTGAGACTTAATTATTTTAATTTCAAGTAGCGAAAAAAATAATATATCAATTTACTTGCAAGTATATATGCGATTTAATTTTAGTTACTGTTGATAAAAGTAATTTCGGGGGATTGAGAGGAAAATTTTATAAATCTTTTATAAATGTTAATATTCATAACCATTCAATAAGCCGAAGGGAAAATACAGGCTTTCTTGGTGTAGTGGCTAAAACACACTGACAAGTTTATTAACTTACAGAAGGCACTTGGCATTTAAGTAACTCAATATTTTTCGTTTAACCTTGAGAAAATACTTCTTACATCCCTGATTCGATACGAAATCTAATAATCTTTTATAATAAAGATTACACCTCCATCATTCGTAATAAACGTACTATTAATCCTCTGTATTAAATATTTTTATTGAGTAATCAATGATTAGGGTACACAAAAATGCTACTTTAAAAATCCTCAGGTCTTTCAACATCGAAGATAATACTGACTATTTTTTACTACTTCTATCCCCTCAGTTACAAATTATTATTTCCATCTTGAATTATTTCATATTCGAATGGAGGAACATGAGTTCTAAGAGGTTGTTAAATGCTACCAAAAAGGTAATTTAACTCAACATCAGGCAACAATAAAACATTGAATATGATTCATATAAATTTTCCAAGATCAAATTTTTTTTGACGATAAATAAGCCATTTGAAAATGAAAATTTCTAAGAATGGTTTATATTTTTGACAAATATAGATGAGAAATAAAAGTACTTAGTCTGTAGGTGATATTCTTATTTTCGCTAAAAATTTTTGTTATTTTCTGCGTAGCCCCAACAAATTTAAAATGAAATAGATTTAGTCTATGATAAACATTATTAAACACAATTATTTAAATGCTATGTGCGTTCAAAGTCCGATTGGGACTCAAAGAGTTAATAATGTGTTTTAACTATGAGAGTATTTTAACCAAGTCACACTGAAATTATTCAAGCTTCGGCAGATCTATGACTTGAGTACGAATGAGTACAGATTTGATAATACAGAGAGATATTGGCAACTCTTCCTACTTGGGTTACATTAGATACAATAGATGTAAATAGAAAGAATAAAAACAGACTCACGTTTATCATGTGGATGAGAGATAGTTTGAGCTGATTCTTTGACAGATAATCAGAGGGTGAGGAATCTGATTTCTTCTTTTGCTTATCCAAACTTGACATAAAGTTACTCAGGACCAGGTTACCTGTGCAAAGGAATATTTCAGAAATTTTTCATACATTGAAAAGTTTTTGGTGAAATTGAATCAAAATTAGACTTGAATATTATTGATCTTTTATGGTGGTAGAAATCAATGACTACCAGTCAAATTTTACATTATTGAACGTATTCTTTAACAAAATTTTGAAATTGATGGAATTATTATTCTTGCTTAAGAATTTAAAAGTGACATGATATTAATCTTTGTATGAAGGACTTGAACAATTTTTTCGCAAACAAGGCTGGTTATAGATTGGATTGCTTCATTTTTCATATCAGAGGATAAAAATTTCAGCAGGTCCTACTTCTTTTAACAGGCCTTGTAAAACAATGTATGAGGCTTTCAACAGATGAAAAAATTAAAAAATTCGAGACTTGGTAGAGGGTCTCCGATACTCCATACATCTGATAAGGATGGCCATTACATATTGGAGAGTTTTATTGTTTTCTCAGCTTGCATTTTATTCTTATTTTCTTTGACTTTTACTATTTTTTTTTTTTTTGAAATTGAAAAATTTATATTTATTTATAGAAATGATTTGTACAAATAAGGGAAAAGGGAAAGAGTGTTCCATGTGCCCGGTGTGGGAGGGTTTGAACCTAGGACCGAGAGTAAGAGGGTCCGAATTTCTTTTATGATTTGTAAATTATTATTTTGAATGAACTTTTAACTAATATCATTTTTGAAGAATTACCACTGATGTAAATTTTTAAATACGTCCGAAAATCCACATAAATTCATAATTGGAAAAGTAAACTTTCTCCTTAAATCATTACTAAAACCATCTCCTTTGAAATTAAGTTTCATGAAAATTGTGGTTTGATGATACTTCAAGAAATGTACATTTGGTTTTAATTTATCTTCTTCCAATTTTCTAAAGTATCAGATTCATTCATAGAGCTCTGATGTAGAAGAAACCTCAAAATCCCTTTAGATGATTAAATCAAGTTTAGCTAGATTGTCCGACCCAAAATGAGACGGATTTTAAATATTCTGTCCCTAAAACAATATTTTGCTATGTATATTATTGTCTGTAATACTCACCATTATTTAGTCCATTCTTATTAACATCAGCACATTCATTGAGGCATATTTTTTCTGCAGAGAGGAAAAAATTTTCAAATTCTTAAAAGTTTAATTAGATAAGAAAGGTAGAACTCACCGGTGGAAATAGGCAAATTTTCAATTTCACTAACTTCGGGAGCAGCAACATCTAAGAGAGAACATGTGTTAGTGTAAGAAGTAAAGAGTCATTTAAAAATTGTTTCTAACCAATCGATTTTCGAAAGATTGCAGAGTCATCAAGGTCATCACCAGATTGAATGATCCATTTTTCAAGCTGACTTGACTTTTTGACAGTACTCGAGGCTTCTTCGCCACTGGTAATATTGTCGAGGCCAGATTGAGTCTAACAAGAATAAAAAATATATTTAAGATTGATCAGGGAATTATTAATTAAATCGTTTCGTTATTACCCAATTTAAAGGTTCCAAAAGTATATTTTTACAAGGAAAATTAAATTGATAATTTCAAGCCAAAAAACTCACATCATTCTTTTTTGGAGTTAACTCACATATGGCAGCATCTTCGATATCCATGAGATTTTTTATTCTGATTAATTTAAGAAAGGAAATTAATTGAGGCTTAGTTACTGAATCTCTGAAAGGAAATATTGCTTACTTTTTTCTGGAATTTATTTTATCTTGGAGTTCTATGAAAATAAAATTATCAATAAATTATAAAGAATAAAATTTATATATGGGTATATGAACTGATTTTTCAAAACTTACTTATACGATCTTCGCCGAAATATTTCTTAAACTTTGCTTCAGCAAGCTCGAGTTTATCGAAAATATCTTCTTTGTTTGACTCACTAGCTGGCATTTTGGGTAAATTCAGAGGCTTAATTTCTTCGCGAATTTGTTTGTTGTCGACATACTGACTCAGAATACTGTCATCAAAGAGTATAATTAAATTTCATAATAAAATCAAAGGAGTTTCATTGTTAACTTATGTTAAAAACTTATCATGATTAAAATATTTAATTTGAAAAAATATGCGGTTTAGTGTCAGGAATGAAAAATTGCCCCAAAATTAATACTTACTTTTCAACTCGTTTGAAAATACGTACAAAGTCATCGATAGAATGAAACCAGATAGAAGATATTCCATGGCATGAGCATTTGAACAACATAAAATTTCCATTTTGAGAAAGCTGAAAGTCTTTGGATATATATTCTATTCTATTTTGATTTGGTTTTCGCCTATTAAGAATAAATAATGCAAAGAAAGGAGCAATTGATCTTTTGTAAAGAAAAAATATTCCACCAATCTCGAGTTTCAGCCAAGTCCGGCATTTTCTATTGAATTCATATAGATGAGTGTTAGCAGAACGATCTAGAATTGCTACACATTTGTCATCATAGCGTGATATAAGCGACAAATTGAGTGCTTCGTCTTCGTTCATTTTCTGTATACTTTTAAAGTTAAAAATAAATTAAAACAAAAACTGCTGTAAAGTACTGGAATATGTTGGTTTCCTAGGAAACAACGGGTTTTCTTTTGAATTTGAAATGCAATTTCAAAGTCGAAAAAAATTTAATGAATATAATGAAAATCTGAGAAATAAAGCAGATAGACTAAACGAATCGGCTCAGCTTTTATGCTTAGAAATTGAAAGACTTCAAAGAGAAGCAAACGAACGAAAGAATAAATATGAAAGCGATACCAAAAATAAATTTAGTAATTTAAAATAAAATAATTTATTACAATAGGATATAGAGATAAGGAAATTCAATTCTGGATACATCAACTAAATAATAAACTCGCTGATCTATCAAATGAAAATTCTCTTATTGAGGACGAAGCTAAGAAGCTTTTGTGTGTTAAAGATGGCTTGTGCAATCCGTTTAATATTGCTAAGGCATGTCTAAAGGCTAGGCAAAAGTTATCAGAAAATATGGAAGATGACGTAACCTTATCCCTTTTAAATGAGATAAAAACTTATGAAAAGATTGATGATCTTCTGGAGGATTTCAAAATTGACATGCTCGATAAACTCAGAGTGAATAGGAAGTTTGAATTTGAAATTAACCAGGACATAAATCAAAAGGTACTCGCGAAAATCATAGATTCTGAAGCCAATGAGTATGCTGAAGAAAATTTGCTGTTTTTTAAAAAAAATAAGTTCCCAGAAAATGAAATGTGAGCTCTTTACTTATTTTATTTCAGGATAACTTCCTATGAAGATTGGTTAGAGATTTCAAGGGGTAAAATAGATAGAAGTGATCAGAATCTTGATTTATGCAGAAAATTGAGACATCAAGCCATCGCCTTCTTGAATCAAATTCATAATGACGTTCATGGGGCATTCAATAAGACATCTGAAGCTTTTGAGCGTTCCAAGAAGAACTTGCTTCGCTTAATTGAAAAATTGGAAACTCGTTCAAGAGAATGCCTCGAAGAGATACTGAATCTTGAATCTAGACTAGATGAAGTTGATGATAATTTAAGAGAAAGAAAAGCTAGTTACGAGACGATTAAGGCAAAACTTGAAAAACGTCGACAAAGACCTAATTTTGAGAATGTAAATGATGAAATTACTGAAAGTTTACTCAATCAACTGAACCAACTGAAGGATGATATAATTAATTTAGAAGAACAACGAAGAGTCTTGGACTCTCACGCTAAAAAGAATAGAAGTATTTATCGGGAAATTAATCAAGATGTTGAAGATAAGAGAGAAGCTTTGTACATTGATGATGTTATTTGTAAAAACATTAGAAATACTTTTAAACTTTCTTGTTAACTAAAACTGAATAATAATAATACACTTGTAAACTGCTACAAAAGATATTAGTAATTTTAGAGTATGCATTGTAATTAATCTCGATGATGACAGATTATATATGTATTCATATACATATAGAAACGTGTTTAGCCTATCCAAATTGAGCTTAACTTTCAACCAATCATATCAATTGATCTGCTAAAAATATTTAAAATTTCATTTTTAAATATATATATTTAAATTGAATTAATTTAATGTAATAAAAAACTTATGGATATTTGAATAGATTTGTCCAGTTATGTAATATGCAAACAGGTTCCAACAACCTCTGGGCATTAATTCTAATCTTGACATTTTTCCTTCCAAAGCAGCAGTCAATCCAGCTCCTAGTCAACGGTGAAGAACTACAATGCGTTTATAATTCAGTCTCACATCAGATAAATTCAAACTGGCTTGAAAATGGTTGTTTGTGCACCTGTAATTTTGACGAAATTACTCGAATTCCAATGGTAATATGCGAAAAAGATAATTGCAGCACTCAAAATACATTCGATGTTCATGGGAATTATGGAAACTTGGGATATTTAATCAAGGACTCGGATATACCAATTGGCAGAGATCCGAAATTTATATCTTTGACTGGAGCTCCTATCGATTTAATTGAACATGAAAGTGAGTACCGTTCAGTTGCTTGATTTTTTTAAAACAAGAATTTCTAATCAGATGATTAAGAAATTTTTAAGAATCAACATTTTTCCAAATTTCTGTTTAGCAGCATAAAAATATTTTTTTTGGTTGTGACCCCAAGGGCTAGAATATGATTATAATAATTATTTAGAACTAAAGCGTTGCAAAATATCAACTTAATTCTCTCCTTATCAACAAGGATAAGTTAAGTTAAGTTTTAACTACAATAAAAACTATAATATCAATCCTATCTGCATTTGAAGAGAATTGTTTTTGAGACCACTTTTAAGGGGCTCAAATGTCTAGACTAAAAGATTCCATGTACATAATTAAAATATTGATAAATTCTAATCGTGAATATTTTGATGGACAAATCAAATGGAAATTAAATAGTGGTGTGGTGAATTTATACTTTTAGTAGATCGTCTGGACTAGTTTTACTCACATTTTGACATGAAACGAGTTTTACCCTAGAAAAGTTCTTTTCAAGACTTTTAATGGAACATAACTTGAATGATCACTTTGTCAGTGAAGTTGAACCCAAAACTGAGTATTACTCATTGAGCAATGGGAAAAAATCAGGAAAATTTGAAGCGATATAAATTAAATGGACAATTTATCCATAGAAAAATAGAGCATTAAGCCCCGTTTACTGCTAGTTCAAGTTTATTTGTTTAAATGCGCTAAAAATTTATAAAACCTTAGAAAAATAAAAATTGTTTCTGTAAAAGATAAACAAAAATATAATATTAGTCAGCCATTGCCTAGAATTTGATTTTGTAATTAGAATCCAAAAAATCCATGGAACCAAATTTCTAGTAAAAAATAGCGCATGAGAATTTCCCAAAAATCTTGCATTCAGTTTCAAAATTATCGAATACGGAATATGAACGGGATAGTTTTGACATTCAAAATCTTTAAAATAAAAGCATTTTTAATTTAAAACAGGTTTTACACAGAAGAGAATATTTAAAATACTACAATTTCAAGAATTCTGAAAATTTTGTCTAGAATGTCTACTCAAACTAAAATTTTTAAGAGAATCTATTCAAGACAGAAATGTGCTAATTTGATTGATAGAATCTGTAATTATTGCCATAGGATATTTGTATTCTCAAAAGAAAAAAACCCTAGACGGATTGAATAATTAAAATAAACTTTTTTGCCGATCATTTGGTTCTTTTTTTCATTATTGATGCAATAAATTCATTTTGTTCGATTACATTGTGAAAAAATTTCTTTCATTCTATTCCATGTCTGAAAATCTTGAAAAAATCTTTTTGTATTCTTTTTGACATGTTCAAAAATATTGGATTTTAATCAATATTCTATTCTTAAATTAAATCAGTTAAATATAACATAAGTTTTTTTGGGAACAGTGTAGAGCTTCCTGCGATATCCTTGAAATTCGATTAACTGAATTATCTCGGCACATTCATTCAGACGAGTCAGGTTAGGGCGAACAATTCAAATTTCAGCAAACTGTTTTTATTTCCTTTTCAGTGTGAAAGCTATATATATTATTGACATCTAGGAATACGAATTGACAAGAATTGAAAATCGAGTCCAGAGTTATCAATACTTATTTTCTCCCACAAATATAACTGTAAAAAGGCGAGAAATTTACAGCCTCGATAAATTAGCCATCTAAAAGACGCATACGATATATTTCTATAAATTCACTATTCACTTGAGATTAATACTTGATGATAATTATCAATATATTTGATAGTTAATCGTTATCTACTCTCATTGTAAAGACTTGCCATCACAGCTAGAGCATTTTAATTTATCCATCAAAAATTGAATTTTATAAATCTCTCCAATGTTGTATATTAAATTAGGCCAATATTTCCCAGCCTTAATCTCATTCTGAAGATGGTCGATAACTAAGCATTTCGTCCTACAGAACCATACGTTTTCGAGTATACAAAATCTCGATATTTTGGATAAAAATAGAGTTTATAGCAAAAAAAGTCTTTTTTCACACGTTGAAAGAAATTCCTAGGAAGTTAGGTAAACTTTGATGATTTTAGGGAAAATGTGATTTTTGTATATCAGAACATGAAAAATGTGTTTTCTCGGTTAAAACAATTTTTGATCAAGGCATGGAACATTGTTCGGGGAATATAAAATTTTTTATTACCCAATTGTACAATGTACATATCGCTTGAGTACATGGAAACTAAAAGTTGGAAACATTCAATTTAATCTTAATTAATAAATTTCAACAGAATATTTCCATAGAGAATAAAATTAACCAGTGATCGCTAGAATAGAAATATATATTGAAAATATGAAATAACAGCTATTTTAAAACTTTAGAATCATATGAAAATAGACTATCAAAAGGAACTTTTAGGGCGTGGTGCCAAGTGTAATCAAATCTAGAAAATAATACAAACACACAAGAAATAATGGACTCTCCATAAAAATGCAACTTATTGTTGATTTACTTCTTAAAGAAATACACAACTTTCTTTTTC
Source organism: Gyrodactylus bullatarudis (assembly GCA_012064415.1). Taxonomy (NCBI): domain Eukaryota; kingdom Metazoa; phylum Platyhelminthes; class Monogenea; order Gyrodactylidea; family Gyrodactylidae; genus Gyrodactylus; species Gyrodactylus bullatarudis. Next base: position 69,296 of record SSNU01000126.1, read on the forward strand.
AATAATTATTATTACTATTTAAATAATATGTGTTGAAGGAATACTGGAAAATTCGTTAATCATCTAAACTCATAGTCAACAAGAATTGATCTAATAGCCTTAATCTGCAAGAATTCACAGAAATTCGTCATTACGGTGGGAAATCGAACCATTTGAATTTTTCGATTATCACTAGGTAAAATGATCCAAAATATAGAGATTGAACTTCTTCTTGGAAAGAGTAATTTTCTATCAAATTCTACGGCCAAATTCGAAATCTTGGACTAATTTTGATCCTGAATATCAATAGTTAACTGCTTTAAATCTTTGAAATCGATAAAAAATTTTGATTTGAAAGTTGAAAAAGTGGAAATTTGAAACATTTCCGAAATTCAAAAAACGGCTCAATTTTGGTCAGATTTTTTTCGGAAATTTTTTTTGTATTCAAATCTAATCAGCTCATTTCATAGTGGAATCCAAAAAATAAATTTTTTCCTGACTTTCTGGATAAAAATATTGAGTTTTTTGTAAAAATAGGAAATTCTCATCTTCATGTCAACTAGCTTTATAAGATTTAATACATGATTAATTAATAGAAAATTTGAACACTATACCAACTGTACCAACCCAATCTTTTTATTTTACTTATGTTTTTAATCTGACTCTGACTTAAGAATTCAGCACTTATGCGAGTTAAAAAACCCCTTATGAAGAAAATCAGTGCCCTACTGTGGAACGAATAGGTTCTTGTGTCTTTCACCTGATGAATTAACTAAATTACAATCATATTCCAATCGCCAAAACATAATTTTCAATTTTGGTTTCCCTTTTCTGAATTTTCTGAAGAATTAACGCTAGTTAATTGATAACAAATTCAGATTCCTTTTACATTCTGACTTTTTCCTGTGCCCATGAGGATATTCTTTCTAGGATGAGATAAGAGAACTAATTCATATGAATTTGAGATGTTATGATTCCAGGATTAGAAGGGGGGAGGACTTACAATTTTCAGAATATGTTGATCAATATTCAGAGAGATTCTGTAACATAACTAAATGAATTTATTTTATTCAGCTCATTTATAAAAAATACCTTCTTTTGGATATGAATCCTCTTAAATTTTTCGATTTATTGATATTATATTTGTACTTAAAAATACAAATTTACGTTTTTTCATTGAATTAAAAAACGACAAAACATGTTTGTTCCCTTTTATTTTGTAAAGTCTCCTTTCCTTCTACTACTTTTAGACATCTCTTTGGGATTTAATCTCCACTCTTCCTCAATCTTCTTGATGAATTCTTGTTTGTTTCTTACAAGTTCTCAATAGGGTTCAAGTCGGGTCTTCGAGCTGGCCATGACAACACTGATATTCTATTCTCTTGAAACCATGTTTTTGTTGATAAATAACGATGACAAGGTGCATTGTCTTGTTCAAAAATTATTTGGGAATTTTCCATTTCTTCTTTAAATGGCAGCAATTGATCTTCTAGAAGTTGTTGATATGTTCTTGAATTGATTCTTTCTTCTATGAAAACAAAATGGCCAGTTCCTTCTTTTGTGATGAATTCCCTTATCATGACACTGCCTTTACCAAATCCTCTCTTGATTTTGGTAGGTCTGGGTAGAGATTTTTCTATCCAACAAATTTATCAGGCTAATCCAAATTTTTCTCGTCCGAGAATATTGTTTCACTCCAATCGTAGTTTTTGACAATTTTTTTCATAAGCTCACCAATACCTCATTTCCTTATCCGCGGTACTCAGATTAAGCACTATTTTAGGTTCACCCCAATAGATGTTAGAATTATTAGAATGATGCAGAGGTCGAAAAATTAACCCCAATTTATCTCAAGTTGCCGTTTAAAGGAGATGCTGCACATCAAATACTAAATAACAAGTTATTTGAAATAACCAAACGAGCATTTCCTGGTATTAAGCTTCTGGTACTCCCCAGAACAACGAAATTGATTCCCGATTTAAACAAGGATTCAATTCCTTGGCTTGAAAGAAAAGGAGTTATATACTTGCTCAAATGTAATTGTGATTCTTCCTACGTTGGGCAGACAGTGAGACCAGTCAAGGTAAGAATAAAGGAACACCTCAGTGCGGGAAACAAAGGTTCGTCGGTCCAGGAGCACCTCAGTTCAACAAATCACCTGCTGATGTGAACAACTTCAGTATATTATACCAAGTCAATCCAAGTGATTCACGTTCAACCAAGGAAGAGGTCCTTTGCAAGGCTGAGTCACACTACATTAGAGATTTGAAGCCTGATCTTTGCAAGCAGAAGGAGTTGGCAACCAAACTGGGCATCACTGGCAAGAAAAGGTTCACACAACGTAAAAAGTTGCAAAAGGTTGCTAAGATTCTCGAGGATCCACCCATTTGCACTTCAATCCAGAATCCTGAGGCCCAGACAGTTCCCAAAAGGTTTAAAAGGGAACAAACATGTTTTGTCGTTTTCTAATTCAATGAAAAAACGTAAATTTGTATTTTTGAGTATATTTGAAAGGATTCATATCTAGAAGAGTAAGAAATTTCCTTTTCATTGTATATTTTACATTTTGAAGGTATCTTTTATGAGCTAAAAGCAATTTCGAGTGAATAAATTCATTTAATCGACCAATAAATATATATTTTGATACATTCCAAGTGTAAAACTAGTATAAACCTTTTAGTTTTTCTAAGAGCGTGCAAATTTAAGGTAGAAAATTTACATGTAAAATCAGTGCTTTTCCTCAAAGTACTTTTTTCTTTACGATGATTTTATTATCAAAATTTACGCTTTATTTAAGAAACTACTATTTCCTTTTCAAACAGAAATTTTTTATTATTTCAGACGATTGCATTTACAAATCAACTGGTATTCGCTACAGGAATGGAGAGGAATGGCCATCGGTCGACGAAATGTGTACCAATTGTAAGTGTGTTTATGGTTTTGTTGACTGTCAGTCGAACTTCAAACATTGTCCAAACTCCAATGTAACTTGTGGGATAGGAAAGTTGAAGATGAATCGTTGCTGTGAGGTCAAATGCATTCTGGGTAAGTATCTCTCCGAAATTGATTTTTCCATTTTTTATGCTTTTACCTGAAAAATTATCTTTGTATATTCTGATTAAGCCAAAATAGTCGGATTTTTCTCTACAGAAGAAAATAAGCAAATAGTTTTGATTAATTATGACTAGGGCGGTCAAAATGCAATTTTTGCTGTTTTGCTAGAATTTTAATGAGATTTATGAAATTAAAGTTCTTGAGCATCAAGGATATTTCCTCATGAAAATAATTTTACTATTTTTCTGCTAATTAATTGCATATTTATTGCTATTTCTCCGGGCTAAGGCCTTGTCAGATAAATGGTAACATGACAACAAATCTTATTTTTCTTGAATACTATCATCTCTTAATTTGAATTAAGCTGTTTCTAAAGCGTCTCAATCTTATAAGGCCTGTTCTGAAGGTTTTTGAATGGCCAAAGAAAAAATTTTAGCTGGGTATATTATTTAAACTTCATTCGTTCCATAACTAAATGTCTGATCACACGTTTGGACGCAATATTCTGTCTTACCCAAACGAAAAAAATATTTTCTATACATGTAATTTACTTACAAGTAGTGTATAATATATTTTAATATGCTATAATTTTTGAAAATTGTGCTTTTTTTTCTGAAAAAAATGCTATTTTGTGACAGCCCTAATTATGACAGATGCCCCCGAAATATGATTGGTTAGAGGTATACTTTTTAATTGAGCTAAATAAATAGCTCACAGTCACAAAAAAAGACTCGGAGAATTTCGTAAATACTAAAATCTTTCCATGAGATTCTCCAAGAAAAATAATAGATTGGGCAATAATTAATTGAACAATAGAATTTATTATAATAATTATTCATACAATTTTCTAGAAAATTTCGAGAATTTTAAAATAAATTTTCTGTTCTCTCAATTCTGAAAATAAATTCGGCTAAAACCCTTCATATTAAGAGTCATTCTTTATATTTGTTTGATAATAAATATTCTTGATTTTTTTGAAAGTCTGAACTTATTCTGGACAAAATGACAAGAACAATTTTGGATTTTCAGTCAAATATTTAACCCCTTAAAGGGCTAGAGATTCTTTTTCATGACTCGAATTTTATAATCTGTTTTTCATACGCTGATTACGAATCTATTATTAGTTATATTAATACTAATAATTTATTACTACACCTAGTTAATATGAAGATGGGAATTTATGATTTTTACAAAATTCTTAATTTTTTCATCAAGAAATCGAATTTGATCAAGATTTTTTTGGAATCTAGATCATGAGACCCTCTTTCAGAATAAAGGGAGAAAAAATTGGAAAAAAAAATTTTAAGGAAAATACGGCAAATTTGAAATCTTGAAGAAGCGCCAAATTCCCGTTTTTTTGAACTTTTAGTTGAAAATTTTTGCTGATGTCAATGTGAGAGAGCGATCAAAAGTTGATTTTTAGGATCAAAATAAGACAAATAAATCAAATATGCTGAATATGGTTTGAGGATCACCCCACAAAATCAAATTTTGATTTTTTGATCATTTTTCCTACTTGAAAGTCGATGAAATTTCGATGAATCAAGATCCCTGAAAAACGACGAATTTATCAAGAGACAGCAAGGATTATCTTTTTTAAATCTTAATTTTACCTCTATTAATATTTATGCTACCGTTTTGAATAGATGTAGATGAGAAACTGGCCGAAAGAAATGAAATCGCAATCAACTATCACAATGAAATCAAAATCACGATTTTGAATCTTTAAATTTCTATTTTTATGACATTGAAATTTTAGATTTGATTAATGATGTTCTTGTTTTATTGTATTTTGAATCCGTTTTGTTGATTTTTTTGAAATAAAATTGTCTACTTAAGATACTTTTTGAATGTCTATTTTTAATAAAAAATTGAAGAATCCTTATCATTTTCACATGTATTTCTGGAACGAATATTGCGATAACAGATACATTTGCGATCATTGTATTAGAAATGTAATAAAAACAACCCTCGATGCATCTTGATAATTCTAACTTGTTAAAATTCTGCAACATATTACAATCTCCTAATAAAAAATAAAAATTTATAAGGCCTTAAAGTTGATTCCAGTGAACCATTTCATTCACGAATCCATTAGTTTGGCAGATTTCTGGACCAATTAAAGTTTAATTTGAAGCCTACAATGTGAATATTTTTGACCAAATAATTTAATATTTTCTTATCTAAATTTTGGGTTTTATGATGATTTTGAAATAGTCCCGGCCCCAAAGGGTCCTATATTCGTCTGAACGGTGTGACCGTAAATATATTTCCAAGAAAAATTTATGATAAGAATATATTTTCAGCCTGATGGAGATCGATGGTCAAGAATTCGAATGAATAAACTCATGAATTCTTTGTAAATATTTTTTCTTTATCAATATCAAATTAATTAATGTAATATTTTTTCAGATGGTGGCAATGAACATGATCCAGTATATGAGGACCTCGTTCATTCTAAATGTAAGTTTTTATCATTTTATGCCTAGTTTATTTATTGATGATTTTTAAAATAAACCTAGAATTACCATGTGTTTTTTCATCTAAAGTTAACTTTTCCTCTTCAAAATATATAGACATATTGCTACACATTTTATTGATAAACGAAGATATTTTGGAAATTTGAAAATTTTCTGTTAATCAATTTCATACATCAAAAATCATAAAAGATTGAAGATCAAAATACCGGGTATGTTAATTTCCAAAATTTTCTTTAAGATCCGTCTGGATTATTGGGATTCCGAATCGTTCTTCCTATCTAAAAGAATCGCCGCAATCAAATTAGATTTCATATTTTAAAGGTTCTTAATATAAATCTGATGAAAGAATAAGACTAAAGTTCAGTCACTGAACTAATCTTAAAAAGATCTCAACATTGTTGAGTCAACAAGATACACTTAATAGGTTTAAATAAATTTAAAGGATCCACTGATTCTAATATTTTGATCTCTCCTTAGTTGTTGAAGGGAAGATTCGTTGCCTTTCTAATGGAAAGTACTTTGACCAAGGCTTTGTACTTAGTAAAAATGGATATTGCGTTGATGAAAAATGTATTTGCACATCAGGTCAATGGAAATGTGTTCATACATGCCTTGGAAATGTGGATGAAAATATTGCTGCAAACCACTTCTCTTGTCAAAGGGAATCAATGTTCCTCTGGGATCCCTTTTGCTGTCCGAGATGTGTCGGTAAGTCCAAATCATGAAAATATCTAATTGAGCAAAGTAAATTTTAGGTTATTATTAAGAAAACTTTACTTTTAAATTTCACCAAGAGGATTCTTTATCATGAAGATTAATTTTTCCCATTAGACAATCACTACTTAATGTACCCAAACTTTTATTTTTCTATTATTATTATTATTATAAACATTTAATTAGGTTTTTCCTAAATCTTTTACATGAGGTCACATAATGTGACTGATTCATTCAATTTTCCCCATCAACAGAGTATTATCGATTTTAATCTTTAATATTAATAAAATCAAAAATAAAACCATTGAAGATGCAAGCTAATCTCAAGGGTATCAGATAATCTTGATCACCCAAAACACTTTATATTTGATAAACTTTGAGTGCTTTTTTATAAAGTATTTTAGATACTTGTTATCACTGATAAGTGCTGTTCTGAATGTTGGCCTTTCTCGGCTGCGGTTTTCTGAGAAGACAGTTCTTAAGACGAAACGCTCCTATGCCTGCCTTGAATGTTTGGAATGTTTCTTCACTAGCTTATAAATTAGAAAATAAAAACCTTTGAGTATTTTCACTCAGTTGAACAATATTCTTGATAATCTCAAATAAAATAATAGAATGTTTAACTCAACCTAATTAATATCGAACAATAAGCAATATTTATAGAGGTTGATTTTTCTAAAATTTACAATTTTATTTTTTTCCAAGATAATATTGTCAAACTTCATCAAGAATATCATTGTTAATTTCTAAACTCATAAGACATATATTTTATTGATAAACGTTATATTTTGCTTCTATTTTCAAGTAATCTTAAAAGATTTAAATTCTTTTGAGATACAGTTATATCGCGCCTTTAGTAAGGGTTCGCTCCTATTTTTATTCATAATTGCAATTATCTTATACAAAATATTTAGGGGAGGTTTTATGAACAAAATTACCGGAACAAATTTCGTCTCAGATTTTTCGTACAATCAACCTGTAAAAAATACAACATTGAATTTTGGTATCCTCGTTAAATTTATAATTCCCTATTGAGAATGATGCTCAAATCATAACTGTGTATAGTATGAAAAAAGTTGATATTAGCATGAAGGAATTTCATGTTTAATCTAAGTTCATCTGAAAGGGAATCTTTATACGCAAAAATACCAGTCTAAGACCAGTCTGTTCAGTTAGTTTCGCCTAAAAGTTTATTCTAAATATAGGAATTTTGAAGAATTGAAAAAACAAGAGGTTTATTAACACTGAATACGTATTTCTTAAAGCTTCATCAGCAATGTTACTTTAAAAATTAAAATTATAAATTTAATCATTGAAATAATAAATTAAAAATGTTAGAATGAAAATAGTAAGAAGCAAGTTCCATAAAAAGAAGAGAATGTAAGCTGAAAAAACACCCAAAAAACTCAACATTAATAGCAAAAATGAAGAGAAAGAAAAGGGTGAAAAAGCTCCCATAGGCCAAGGTAGTATGAGAGAATATATGTATGGTTCTTTTGAACACACAGATCTGGTTTAATAGTATTAATAAAGAATTTCTCTTTAATCCAAAGATCAGTGCTGTCATCACCTGGGTTCTTATAAAAGATTGAAAAATTGGAATAGTCAGCATTATGATTATTGTCTGTCAAATGTTTATGAACCGAAGTATTCTTTGAAAGATGTTCTTTTGTCCTAGTTCTTAGTTTTCTAATTGTTCTTCCAAGATAAGTTGAACCACAGTCGCATTGGAACTTGTAAATTAAGGGAGTATTTTCTTCAGGCTTGAGCAAATCCTTATGAATTAAACTAAATAATCTTTGTGTTTTGAATACAATTTTTAATTATATATTGGAATAATGGTCATTTATAAGGTTAGTTAGTTTTCTTCGTACATCACTGCTAAGGCCATTACATTTGAAATTTAGTTTCATGAAAACGGTTTTCATCTCCTCATCGGTTGCCAAATTAGCATAATCTCTTTGACGTTCAGGCAGAGAGATAAATTTATCAATAAATTTTGCAGGATAGCCATTTTCCATCAGACTATTTTTCAATCTCTCTAATTCATTAGGAAGTTCCTCTTCGCTTACAATTCTTTTTATTCTTTTTATTAGATTGACCGACAACCAAACCAACATATTCATACCTGTTTACTTTACTACTGTTTTTCTAAAATCCGTAAAAATTATTCCAAATTTTGGAAAAATATCACAAATAGTTTCAATAACTAATTCGCTACATTTTAATCTTTTAAATAGTTGAAAATGAAATCCAGTGAAAAATGTTGGCGCAAATTTAAAACTTGATGTTTTTTAGCTCTAATTTAGAATATCAAAAAACAAAGTTTTAAACATTTAGTTCAATCAAGGATTTTTCTCGCTTTTTATTTCTCTTCAAAATGAGTGCTTAATAAAAGCATGTTGAAAATTGAAGAGAGCCCTTTTTAAAGGTCACTTTATGAATATGTTCTTGAGGGTTGTATATCATTAGAATTCTCTCAAATGCGGCTTTGACCCAAGCTAGAAACAGAGAATTTTCAAATGCTCCACTAGAGTTGGTTAATATGAAGTAAAATCTTTAAAAATAAGGTCATTTTTCAAATTTCGATTTGGTGCCAAAATCCAATTTTTTCTAACTTAGAACTGAAAAATTTTATTGATTTTCAAGTAATTCTAAAAATGAAAAGATCAAAAATTTGAAATTCAGCTCCCAAACGATAATGAGCTTATACATTAGAATAGATTTAGTATATTAGATTTCTTGTCTAATTTTGACAAACCGTTAAAGTGTGCAAAATGATTAGGATTCCAAAAAATCTTTTAAAAATTCGAGTTCTTTGGTGAAAATATCATAGATTCCCAAGTTCTTATCAATTAGCTTTATATGGTATACAAAAATTTTATTTTGATAATTGATTCCAAATATCTGTGGATTCTTGTTCATATGTTGTATGTAATTTTATCACTATGTAACTCTGACACACAAGTTAAATTAAATACAACTCTTATCTATATATTTATAGGTAGTAAAGGGTCTCAATAGCACATTTTGTATATCTTGTGAAGTGAATATCAAGTTTTCTATTGAAAAATAAACCTGTATTGACAAAATCATTCGTATTGCATAAAATCAATATTTTGGAGTAATTATTCTATTAATTATAAAATATAGGTAATCATAAATGCAGTGTCAAAATTTCTACAAACATCTCTCTGTCAGATACAACTGAAATTGAGCCAGGTGGAAGATTCATTCTTAAGAATCGTGATTGTACATGTATTAATGGAAAGACCTATTGTTCCAGAATAGGCAGGAGTATTTGGTACGAAGAGAATTTGTGCTGGGACCCAAAGACAGGCTACAAACGAGTAGGGTCACATTGGACTCATTTCCGAGATAAATGTCTGGACTGTGAATGCATTCTAGTCAGGGAAAATATAACTAAAATCAAGTGTCAAACTAAAATCTGTCCAGATTTATTGTGTAACGACAATCAGAAACCAAAAATCTTGAAGGATAATCAGTGTTGTGCTAGTGTCTGTGTTGATAGTATTTCTGGTGAGTATACTTTCTTTGTATTCTTTCAATTTGAAAATCTCAAGCTGTGCTCTCAAGTTGAAATTCTAATTTTTTTTCTTCAAATCATTAATAATATGTTTACTTACAAGTAAACATGGTATATTTTTAATTCATAAACTTGTAATCTTCATTATAGAATAATAAATTATTATTATTAATAGATTAATTTATATTCTCGAGTTAGGTTCAACTGGCTTTATATCAATTACATAAATTGTAGAATATCTAACAGTGAATCTCCCAATGGTGTAGTTTTAATTATGTTTAAAGATTGGACCCATCTGATGGGCTTAAAGACTCTTTAATAAAGAGCTCTCTGTAATTTTATTTCATCAAAATACGGATTATCTTATTGTGAGAACCTGACTGAAAGTCTCTTCCCTATCATGATCTTCATTAATTAGGTATAACCAAATGATTAATGAACTGCTTACAGTTTCTATTGATCCATTTACTCGATGTATTTTACTGCTAATTTTTTATATTCTAGCCATTAAATTAACAGATTTATAACAAAGTTTATTTCTGATAAAAATTAATACAATACATCTATTATCGATTAATTTGGATCTTTTTATATTTTTTACAACATTTTTCATAGAGTTTTAAGCATTTCTTGGAAAATGATTCAAAAGACACACCGATTTAGTTTACAAAGACTATGCGTTCTATTATAATTTTAACAAAAATAATGATTATTTTCTCTACTATAGTCGTTAAGGGGTTTCTATACAGTTATTATAAGCCTTGTAAATGCTGAAAACAAATTCCATTAATTGATTTTTGGTCTTTTATTTTATATTAAACTATAAAATATTTTCAGGGTTTCATAAAACCCAAAATTTAGCTAAGAAAATATTAAATATTACTTTGCCAAAAATATAACTAAGCAAGTTCACATACTGGACTTCAATTTAAACTTTAATCAATCCAGAAATCTTATAGAGTTACAAAAGTTCGAAAATATAGAAAAATGGATATATATTTCCATTAGCACCGAATGGGTTAGCGTTCTTCAGATTCAGAAATATTCCGAAACTCTCCGAATCGCCCCAATTATACTTATGATATAAACAAAAAAATGACTGAAATAAGTTTTGATTTGTTTTATTGTATAGAAATCCTACACATTTTTAATCAAATAACAATTCTTCTCTAGAGCTAAATTTTATAATTAGAGTTATAATGCTATGATAGGTTGATATCATTAATCCTTGATCTATTATTATCAAAGCTTGAATAACGATAGATAGGTCCAATGAAGATCCTAGGTATTCTTAGAGATAGTCCTTGCGAAGATGAATGTATCAAATTTATTTTAGAAATTTTATAAGCTCTTGAATTTTAATATGAATAATTTTTGAAAAAATATATATTTCACAAAATAATTGAAAATTAATACTTGTTTTAATAATTTTATTTTCGGTACCTTTTCGGATTTTTTCAGACAGATCCGAATCTGAATTATCTGAGGAACCATAGAAATGGTTATAAAATAAGTGTAGAGGCTAGGCCAGGGTCGTTTAAGTTTCTTTTGAACAAAAAAACTTTATCCTCAGTTTAAAGAACAGTGCTATCATGTGAATTTTTAAAAATAATAGTTTAATTTTGTATTAATCTAAAAACGTTTGTAGCTTACGGACATTTTCTGTTAAATCTAATTAGACGAAGCCAAATTTTTTGTCTTCATCAATTTCATTATAAATCCGGGAAAGATTATGAGGTCAACTCGAATGATCATTAATTCTATAGATAGATAGATACCTTTCAAAACTATATCAAACTTCACAATTCTCTCGTGTCCTCATCATCTTCAGGGGATGTAATTATTTTTTCCCTAGTCCATCCTATTTTTGTAACTTTAAACCGTCAACTTTACAAGGATGAATAATCCTATCAATTATTTCCTTGGCTTAAGGCAACATCATTCTAGATAAAAAATTCAAGGCATTTCTCTGAACAAACCGAAATTTTATAAAATCAAAAATTATGAATAGTGCAGCACCTATGCTTACAAAGATCATCTAAAATTATTTCGTTCTAGGTGTCTTATTTGATAATGGATTAGCCCATGTCGCTGAATGTTACTGCTTAGTTATGGATCCCAACGTGACTAGTAAGAAAGAATTTCTGGACTCGTTAGTATGTCACAACTTGGGATTTGAGCCTAGGACCTCACGCTGTTGTGGCATACTGACGAGTCCAAAAGAGGACGAAAAACGCGTACAAAAGAATTATACTTAGATTATTTCTAAATGCTCTGATAGTTTCTTTCGCACTCGTCAAAATTTTCCCGTTTCTCGAATTTCAAATTTTTTGTCAATTTACAGCATTTCGATACAAACATTTCAGATTAACATTAGAAGAAGGATTCGAATTAGCCATTTGAATTTTTCGATTTTCAAGAAAGAAAATGATCCAAAATTTAGAAGTTTTACTTTTTCTTAGAAGCTGCGATTTTTTCTCAACCTCTATAGCAAACCCCGAATTCTTCATCTAATGTCGATTTTTAAATGTTTGTATCGAATTCCTGTAAATTTTCGAAATCAAGCTCAAAAAGTAGAAATTTGGTGCATTTCTGAGTTTCAAAAAGCTGACGGGCTCAACTTATCGTCGATTTTCAAATCAGTAAAAAAATTTAGCTAGAAGTTCAAAAAATGTGGTTTTTGCGCCAAATCAAAATTTTAAAAATAATCATATTTTTCAATATTTCTCTCTTCAAATGTAGTTAAAGTAAAGTACGTTGTTCAAAATCTTTTAAAAATTCGAATTCTTGTTAAAATAATTTTAGAAGTGATAGATTCCCGACTTCATATCAACTAACTTTAGTAAATTCTCATCCTTATGTCAATTAGCGCTAGAAATTCTGTAAAATTTGATATAGTAGCCTTATCCAAAGTGTAATTAAAAAAAAAATCAAGTGTATATTTATTGGGGAAAGAAATTACGTTCGCCTTTCTCACTTTACCCTCTGTCCTTCAATTGTGATATCTTTTCTCTTAGTGCTTTCTATGTTCTATATATTCTAGCGTGTCACTTTGATGAATAATGTACAAGTTGATTTTTTTATATCTGCCTTTTTCTTTCTCAAAATTATGACACTCTGTGATTCTTTATTTCCCCCTAATTTGATTTATGATATTTTGAAGCGTTTATTCGAGATACAATAGATATCAGAATATAAATTAAATCAACAAGACAGCTCTTGTATGTATTGGACTGCTGTAATAAAATATTCACCTCTATTCCATCTATTTATTTTTTAATGCTTATCAAACTCAAAATATAATGGATCAATTCAAAGTGCAAAATAGCCCAAAAAGTTTAATGAATCCAGCAGAACCTTTAGTTTAATTTTGAACATTGGATATTTATGACAACACGGTTGCTAAAATAAAACATATTTTCACGAACTTTTATTTAAAGCTAGTTGACATCAGGATGAGAATTTATTATTTTTACAAAAAACTCAATATTTTTCTCTGGATTCACAGGAAAAATTATTTTTTGAATTCTATAACGGAATGAGCTAATAAGGTGTGGATATTCGAAAAAATTCAATCTGATCAAAATTAGGCCGTTTTTCGAATTTTGAAAAAGCACCAAGTTTCCACTTTTTCGACTTTTGAACCCAAAATTTTTATCGATTTCGATGATTCGAAGCAGTTTTGTGATGATATTTGGGATTAACATTGAACGAAGAATTCGAATTCACCTGTAGAAGTTCACTGAAGTTCATTACTGTGGGAAATCAAACCATTTGAATCTTTCGATTATCACGAAGGGAAATTACCCAAAATCTTTAACTTTTTCTCGGAAACAGTAAGATCTTCGCTATCGCTATGGCCAAATTCGAATTCTTTGTTTAGTGTTGATCCCAATTATTTTCACAAAACTGCTTCAAATCATCGAAATCGATAAAAATTTTGGTTTCAAAAGTCGAAAATGTGCTTTCTCAAAATTCGAAAATCGGCCTAATTTTGGTCAGATTGAATTTTTTCGAATATCCACATCTTATAGCTCATTACGTTATAGAATTCAAAAAATAATTTTTCCTGTGAATCCGGAGAAAAATATTGAGTTTTTTGTAAAAATAGTAAATTCTCATCTTGATGTCAATTAGGTTTAGATGAACCAAATTTGATGCTAAGTTTAACGTAGTTTCTACTGATTTATCATTTGAATTCATATGGTTCCTGGTCTCAAAGTTATTCATCAATAATAATAATAATTAATAATGAGCAAAGATACTGTAATTTCTAGAGCATAAACTTTTCTTGTTAAAAACATGGTTTTACTTGGGGTGTCTCTCTAGTAAGTAGGATTCCATCATTGAAGGGAAATTGATGAAGAAGTATCCAAGATTTCCTCAGAACTGGATACTATTTCGTCATCTATTAGCATTGTTTTTCTCGGAGTATCAGGCAGTCCTAATAGGATCATCAAGATGCATAAAAATGTGATCAACTCCAAACTCATTTTAGTCCTTCATCAATCAATTTCAATGTTTTTGCATAAATGTATCCATACATTGATACAATTCTAGAAATTCTCAGACTTCTGATTGATTCTCCAAAGCCAAGAAAATCATTGGCTATTACAATGTGCAATAATTAGAAATGAGACTAATTTTAGCTTGACCCATGTATATTTTTTGATTCTTTATTGAAATAGTCTTTGTTTTCTATTATTAAGAATCTAAAGTTTTCAGACAATATCAAATCTAAAGTAGTATAGTTAGTACTATTTAAATTTTCAAATCTCATCACTGCTCATTCCGTCGGTCACTAGATCTTTACAGACAATTTCCTTCCGATGTAATATAAAATTTAGAAAGAAACTAAATTAAATTCATCACTATTCCTGAATTTTTGAATCAAAAAAAGTGTTGGTAATATAAATTGATAAAGATTTTCATCTTAACAACTCTCTCAGACAAAATTCCAGACAATAAAAATTTCTAATGAGTACATACACTTTTAGATGGGAATTTTGATAAAATTTCGATTACATTGATCTGTTAAATGTTAGTTCTTGAATAATCACAAGAAAAATTCCATTCGAACCACTCAAAAAATAAGATGGTACTAGCGTAAACACAAGGCTACGGTGAATTTTTTTCTTCTCCGAAAAGCTCACGACTTTTTAAGAATCCCACCAAGTGGTGTTTCAAAAAATTGAAGGATTAAATTACTTTATTATCACAGTACTGAAATGTCTAGAAAAAAGGCTTTGAATTCTAAAGAGAAAGTCTTTAATTTTCAATTTAACGCAACTTATTATGAGATAACAGACAATGAATCCGAATAATTGTCATTCTGAAGATATCAGATGGTCTACTAATTAGTGGAACTGGAGGTAGTGAAACCTTTACAGGACAAGCTGATTGGAATTAACTCAAAATGAGATAATTTGATTAGAATATTCATAGAATTAGACAGACTGAAAAAAAGAATAATTTAAAGAAAATCAAGCTGAAAAAGAAAATTGCTGATAATTTTGTGAAATTCACATCATTAGCCGATCAGAATCATCAGATCAAACTAAACTTAGAGTATATCAAAATTTCAAGTATCTAATGAAAAATTGACGTTTGCCAGACATTAATCACTCAAGATTTCTGAGTATAATTCTGAGTAAAATCTTTGAAAATCACGATCTTAACTCTAGGGTGACACATTTAAATTTACTTAAGCAAGAGACAAATTCCCAGTTATTGTGGAGTGTTAGGCAACGATCTATTTCTTTTTCGATTGTTCAGACAGCTTACCACTAGCATATTTAATTCTTCTCTTGTTGATTGGAAATAATTTTGTTGAGAATAAACTTTCCTTTTCATTTCTTATGAATAAAACATGAAGGGGATTGGTAGAGTGAACTATTTTTCTTTATTACAACAAAAAAAGATTTTAAACTGGATCTTGTTATTCAATATTGGGATTAACCTGATCAATTTTATAATTATCCGAAGAAATAAATTTAGTGATGAGCAGATCGATCAAAATGATATGTTTCTAGAATTTTTATGAGAACTATGAAATTAAGATTCTTAAGCATCGAGGATATAATATTAATAATTTTGCTATTCAAAATCGAATGATAATTTTTTACTATATAATGCTATATTTTACTATTTTTTGGGTTTTACTCTTTTCAGATAAATGGTGCCATGAAAACAAGTCCAAGTTGTATTGACTAATACAGTAGTATACAGTACGACCTGAGACTTATCTGTCAAAAATAACCCTTTCCTCTCTGCCCCTTTTTAAAAACTGAAATAAATATGCAAGATTACTAACAAGTAACAATATTTAACACAAAAACACCTTAAAATTAAATTTATAAAATAAATATACGATAGAGAATCAACCATGTAAAATACTGTAAGAAAATCCGCCCTAAAACTCCAAATCAATTGAGGTACGATCGGCTGCAGGAATTTTTATATCAATTGAAAAAGTCAATCGAGTTCAGAACTTCACTTTCCTTTTTTAAAAAGGGATGCAAAAAAATCTAAAATCTTTTTCACGTTTAAATTCATGAGAAGATTAATACAAATATCCTTTAACTCTGTTACAAAGGAAACGATTTCAAATTGTTTCAGAGCATCTGTAACCTCGTTAGACAAATCCCAGGTGTTAACAGGTTTAATGAAAAGATTTAATGAAAATATGCAACGTTTTAACTTTTACACTTTACGTATCTTGAGATAGTTTGATGAATCATTTGTTTTTTTGGAGGTAGTCGACAAGCCTTTTTTACATAGGAGAGGAAAAATGTGTTAAATTTTGTTACTTGTTAGTAATCTTGCATATTTATTTCAGTTTTTAAAAAGGGGCAGAGAGGAAAGGGTTATTTTTGACAGATAAGTCTCAGGTCGTACTGTATCTACATTTGATTCATGCTGTTTCTAAAGCGTTTCAATCTCGTAACAAGCCTCGTTGTTGTAAATTTTATATTTCGTCATGTTTAAAAAGATTATTAACAGTTGTTATAAATGGGATATGGTTCTATATTAAAACTTTAATAGACCGCAAAGGTTTATAACAAAAATTCAGCTACAGCTAGACCTGTGACTTATGAACCAAAAATTACCCTATTTAATTTAGTTTTCGAAATCATCATCATACTTATGAGTAGGGTTTCTGTATAAACATTCAATTTTCTGAGCAAAAATAATAACTTTCATTCTATCCATCGAACTTTAATCGATGTTTTCGATCAAAATACCACTGAGAAAAAATTTATATTCTAATGCAGAGACTTTATCTGACCCTTACACAGAATTTTTAATATTGACAATCAGATTGTATTAAAGAATGTCAAGATTGTAACACCTATATCACCTGTTATCTGTAGAGTCTCAGTGTAATAGATAAAGTCTACATTAAAAATCTAGACAAGATCAAATGAAATTATAAATAGAACTAGATCTGATTATCGCAAGTATAAACAAATGAATCAACATGGAAAAATCAAGTACTTTTATCAAATATTTTTCTATGAAATTTTGCTCTAAGCTTTTCGTGAAGTTCGCCTTACATAGGTCGATTATAATAATTATTCAAATTCGGAAATTCTTAGTTATTAAGCAGGTCCAAACATTATCACATAATTTATTTCATAATTCACGCTAAAAAAATCTCAAAAATTCTCTAAGAGATATCTAAACTCGGATAAAATAACCAATATTGGTTTTCATCTACTTATTAGTAGATGGGAAATTCAATAGAAAATCTCAGTTATATAATCTTTTACTCTAATGTTTTTCTTATCGTCTCGATAGGCTTAATGAGGATTCCTCATTTAGGAATAAACCAATAAGTTTCAGTAATCTTATAAAAAAAATGGGGTTTCATGTATTTTCCTAGACTAAATTCAAAGTTATAATTTATCAGAACCCAAGATTTGTGTAGCTCAGCAATTCCTAAAAGAAGTTAATTATCATTCTATTCATTTTGTAGGTAAAAGGTTTAAAATTTTAACAAGAAATAGATCAATTTAATAATAAAAGCCTTTCTCCAAAGAATCCTTAGATAGCTTCTTCAATTAGATTTCATGCAAAAACTTCAACTCGATCAGTCGAAACGAATCATGATAATTATTTATAGTCGAAAAGGCCTAATGTATACAGTATACTTGAGTAAGTTAAGAGACACAACCTGTTGTAGATCAAATTTTCTTGTAAAGATTCATCAATCTGACTAGCTGGGCTACGCTACGATAAAGGCGTATTATGTTAAAACTATTTTTCAATGAATCGATGACTGGTGAATATTTAGATCAGTAGTTGAGAAAAATTATAAAGTCTGAAATATTTATTCAAGGAAATCGATAAAAATTGCACTACAATACATGATTTTCTGAACAAAGTATCTATCTTAAATTTACATCTGTTTTGTAATTTCATGTCTGTGAATAAATTTTAAAAAATTCAATTATCTCACCTCACATTATGATAAGCATTTGAAATTAAAATCTAAAGAATGATTAGTAAACAAAGGGAGCTTGCCAAGGGCTATTTTGGATCTTGAATGATTACATTTTTAGATTAGAAAACAAGAGAGAATCTTAGGAAATTTTGAAATAGTTTTAGAAAATAAATAGTTTTACGTTTTAAGGGGCCAAATAAACATTTAAGATACTGGATGATTTTGTTCAACTTTTTAATTTCCCTATCTTTTATACTTTTCCTTTAAAACAATAATTTGAGTCCTATTTCAAGATTGCATTTATCGGATTAATTGACTGCGATTATCAAATTTTAACACAATATAAAGTTATCATCAATGCAATGTATTTAAAATTTTTGCATAACAGAAAGGAATCAAAACTGAATTTAATTTCAGGGGTCCTCAAATCAAATGTAAAAATGTGAATTTCTTTGAGGATCATCAGTAGTGTCACTCACTGAAGATTATATGAGCAATTTTTCTCAACACAGGGATTTGGTTTGTAAAAGTTTACAAAGAATTTCTCTTTTCACCCATACATCTATCCTGTCATCCTCATGATTTTTGTAAAAAATAGAAAAACTAGAAATTGAAGCAGTATGATCTTCCTGTCTAAGATGTCTTGTCATAGCTGTGTTCTTTTTCAAATAATCACTTGATCTTATCCTATAGATATAAAAAAGTAGCCAAAATTACATGGGAATATGCAAGTAACCAGTTTTGCAAATACCTCCATTAAAATGTTCATGTCTTTATGGAGTATTTTGTCGAAATCAATTCATCAGTTTATTACAGGTTATCTTGTTTTTATGCATGTATGAATAAAACCTGTCCAAATTTAGGATAATCTTTATTAAACTTTTCTAATGTAATACCGCCTCATCATATGAAAGTTTTTAATACTATTAAAGATAAAATAAAGTTTCCTATGTGTATTTTCCTCGGTTAATTTTCATGTCTTGCTTGGACGAATAATAATATCATACTATTGATACTCGATTTCTATTGGTCAGAAAGAAGCTTTCTAAAGCTTTCTTCCAGAATCTATGTAAATTTAGTACTATGAATCTACAGTTTAGAAATATTTCCATCATTAAACTTGCTTTCAAAACTAGAAACGGAAGAAAAATACGAAGAAGACGACAATTCATCTCCCGTGTTACCAGACTTAAGTTCAGAGAATAATTTTGATTTTTATGCCAACGAAGCCACAAACGTAGAAGAATTTCCCTTCCTAAACAATATCGAGGAAGAAGAGTTGGAACCAATGACTACAACAAACCTCGGATGTAGACCCTTGAATGATCCGATATTGAATTTTGACACATCAGATACCGAACCTCTATTCATTCCATTCAACTCGGCCCAGATAATCAACTTGAATTGCCGAAGTCTTCTGTGTAAGTGTACCGATTCGGGTGGATGGTTATGCTCAGATTATTGCCCATTATGTTCGAATGATGAACAGGATAGTATCGAGGAAATGAATTCTTTCCTTTCAAGCAGTCAAAGGGACAAAAACGGCTGTTGCCTTCCATGTGAGTAGTTTTTGCCTTTTAACAAGACCTTCTTTCAAACTAACTAAAGTCTTTTCTTTAGTCATTTTTAAAGAAAGCAATATATGTAGAAAAATTTCGAATTTTCATAATTTTAAGCCAAGCAGTTCTTCAGGCAGCAGGTCTTAAATGATAAACTATACAAAAGTCGTGTATTTCACCGTATTTGATTAGAATAATTTCATTTACTTTTACATGTCAGTGTAAGGAAATTCTCCTGCGCCAGCCCCAACAGCTTGAAAAAGAGAATTTTTCCCTTTTGCTCAGGTTTCTAAACCAGAAGAGAAGTTTGACACGACGAGTTATGTAGAGTATTTTGCAGATTATTTTCATTTGCGAGTATTTGGTAAACATTTTAGAGCAAAAATAAGAGTTAAAATTTCATAAAACACGAATTCAGATATTTCTCGAAATCCACACGTTGAACAATTCAAAATTTTAGAATCATTCTAAAGTTTTCAGGAGCATATGAGAACTTTCTAAGTTGTATCTTCGTAATCCACTTGTCAAAACTCAAATAAAGTATCGAAACTCGAGTGACTTTTTTTATTTTCCAATATTCCAAATTAGGGATCCACTTTATTCATCACTTGAAGGAAAATTAAAATTTGAGATTAGAATAAAAACAGTTTTGACTCACACAATACAGTATTCTTTTTCCAACGTGAGATTTCTCAAGAAACTTGGTTGGTTTTTTCACCAAATTTTCATTTTTTATTAATGACCTGGAATTGCTTCTTAAATTCACAATCGGTTATCTTAATAATTAATTGCAATTGAAGAATATATTGAAACGATTATTTATTTCCTTTATTAGCATCCGAACTTTGAACTGAAATTTTTTGTTGATTGCAAAGTAAGAGAGTGATCAAAAGTTGATTTTCAGGATCACAATAAGATAAAAAAGCCAAATATCGCCGAAAAATTTTCGAAAGATCAACCATTTTTGAGGGATTTCGATTTGTGGAAATTTCATTGATTTTCCAGTAGTGAAAATGATAAAAAAATCGAAATTCGACTCCCTAACGATAATCAAGTTATGCATTAGAACAGATTCAGCATATTCGGCTTTCTTGTCTTATTGTGATCCTGAATATCAAACTTTGATCACTAGAGATACAACAAATTTCTCAACCTATTTAAAAAACCTATTTAAATGATAGTGCTATGAGTTCATAACATTATTTTATATGAGATCAAGTATCAAAATGCTTGTCCGTGATAATATTCAAGCTTAAAAATCAGACTTTTTCAAAAATGCCGCTAGATTTTCGATGAATTTTTACTACGTTTTCAGTAAAATTTTTAATATCTTTTTTGCTGATAAAGCTTCAAGGGGTTTTTTCAATGAAAACAATAATCAAGAGGATTTGGGAAAAATGGGTAGTTCACGACAATACATGGGATTGCAAACCAATTTTCAGTTATTTCTCACACTTCATTGTTATCAAAATTATATATGGAAATTTCACGGAAAACTTTGATTTAAAAAAAGATTAAAATTCGTTGCATCTCTATTGATCACTCTCTTGCTTTGAAATCAATAAAAAAAATTTCAGAATTTTTTTCTTCAACTCGTAAAAGTGGCCAACATGAGTAGGATTAGAATTTTTGATGATAAAATCGAGTTTTTCTTGAATATCATAGATTCCCAACTTTATATCAATTAGCTTTAATTTCAGGTTCCAATTAATGGTAGTATCAGTCATAAAATAAATAAATTACGACAATAGCGTGATCTTGTTCAATTTCATTTCTTTTCTCTTGTGTAATTAAACTAGCAGTTGGGAAATTTAAAAAGAATTGAATGATTGATTTAAAATATGAATTTTTCTTTATACAAATTAAACATAATTTCAAGAGGAAATCTGTTTCTTATTAAGTTATGTTATTTCGGTGATGCTTATATAAATTCTATTCTTTTAAAATTCAAAATTTGTCAAAGATGATCTGCTTTTTGTGTGTTGGGGTTACAATGTATTTGTTAGATTACTAAAAAATCTCTTTATCATTTTACTACAGTTGATCTCATGAAACTTGGTACAAGAAAAATTAAAACATGTGGATAAAATAACCACAAATGACCACTAGGTTATTAACAAGAATTTAGAAACATGTATAAATAGGGTTTTACCAGTGAATTTCTTCCTGTACCTATTAGTTTATTCATTCTTGCGTGTAGCATATTTCTAAAATTTGTATTGTATTTTCAAAATTTCTATTTGTTAATAAGAAAATATGGGAATCTCACAAGAATTCTAATAATATATTAATGTACTTTTTCCATTATGCATTACGAAACATTAAAAAGTATATCTTTATCTGCAGCAATATTCAAGTCCAGATTGGCTTCATTAAAGTTATGTACAAATCATTTTATAATTATACTACTATTATTCTAGCTTCTATTTGATCAGACATAAATAAAAGAATTTTGTACCTTTTTTGGAATTTTTATACACATACAGATAGACGAAACCTTTTTATTTCTAATTGATTTGTTTATGTCTCTCTTGTAATTTCCCTTCTTAACTCTGATTGGCTTTCCTTTTATCTATTTGAAATAGAAATTTGTAAAGTCAAAAATTTAGTTTTATTCCCACTGAGACTTTGAAGTTAGAGATTTTCGTTTTTAATTATTTTTCTATTTCAACTTTAAGCATAATTTTCGAAGAGCTTTTTACGCTTTTGATACACCAATGACTACTGTATTGAGATAATTTTATTTGTTACAATGTGCTTAAATAGGCATAAAATTGAATTGAAGTCGAAGATTTTCGAAGTAAATTTTCGACTTAGCCTTTAAATAGCTCAGAAACTAGATGAGTCAAGGGAAAGTACTCCTTTGTTAAGAATTTAATCTTAAACAAGATGATGTCATTTCTATCTTTCTATCTCATCCATGTTTTTCTCTATTGAAAGGCAAAGCACTCCAAGTCAGGTTTTCAGCTTTCACCTGACGATAATAATTTAGAAGACAATAATTTCAGCCAATCAAAACTCGAATACATTTTTAATCCATTAAACCTCTGCGTAAGATTTATGCTTGTGATAAAATTCTCGGTTATGTGAGGAAGCTTTTGATAATGTCTATGAAATCAGAAAATTGTACTTTTCTATATAGACGATTAAAGCACAAAATTTCATCTTTGCTTAAATACTCTTTCTACCTATTTGTATCTGTGAATATTTTAGGAATAAATAAATCTGGCTCCTGTTTTAATCTCTGTTTTTAAGAAAGATCCCTTTCAAAACTCAAGTCAAGAGTTGGGAAGTACACTGATGAAAGTTGCTGAAATTTTTTCTTCTTCTAGACTTCTTCTTCTACTTTTTAGCAAATCCCATTTTAATGAGTTGTGACATCTTCAATTAAGGATCTAATTCAAGCTGTTCATTTCTAATTAGTTCCATTTGTTCTTACTTTAGTCTGTAGACTCTTATCGCCTTTGATAGCTTTAACTATTTGAGCAAAGTGCATTGAAGAAACTACCTTTCTTGAATGTTTGATCATTTCAGCTGGTTCCTCAATAGCAGACTAGAGTAAATTTTACCCTGTAAAATGCAATTATTCATTTTTAGCAACTCTAATGATTCAAAGCATCAGATCGTTTCAATTCTATCCTACTAAAATTTAATACAAAGAGGCTGATCTACTATGATTACTTCATTTGACATAATTTTTTTTAAATTTCAAATTCTATGCTTGGAAAAAAATATCCTAGTTTTTAATTAAAGTATTCAAAGATATCTTTTGTATCTTCTTCATTATTATCTCTATAGAAAAGTAAATCTATTCTTTCTGTGATAACATTCTCTTTGTCTAACTCGCCTTTTAGTAAAATTTTTATCAGAAATTGTCTATAGAATGATAAAAATTTATTCATGAGATGTACTGATTATTTTCAAATGAAACTTTTAGACCTGAGCTAAAAGTAATAGTAGCACAGTCTAGTAAAATTTTGACAAAATTTGAAATTTTCCAACGTGTAAATTTCGAGATATATTCAAATTTGTGTTTGATTGAATTTTTGCTTGAAGAGTTAATTGTATTTCTCGCATTATAACTTTGAAAATGATCTGCAAAACATTCTCGTAAATTTTCATAACCGTCCGAGAATCCCCTTCAAGCTCCAGTGGGTCTTAGTTAATTTGCTCAAGAAACTGAAAATAATTTTCGTTAGGATCTAAACTCATGAGGAAGGTTTAGAGAAAACAAGCGTATATTATAGTGATAAACGTTATATTTCGCCGGGTCTCTTCAGACTCTACCCCGGTAACGTTTATATACTTTTACAATGCAAATATTTTGAGGCCTTCCATTGGTCCATCTATTAATTTTGTTTCAGCTTTGAATTGGGGGGGGGGTCGGTAGGAACACTCTGATCATAATTAACTACTTTTGTCTCTTCACAAAGCGATCGATTGTTTGTTGCCCACTGTCTCTACGTCGTTTTCTTTTTGCTTTTTCACAACTTTTCTTTTCAATAATTACAGGTTGGGACATAATTGGATTATCAACTATCGTTGACTTCTCTTTGATTTCATTTGTATCCAAATCTGTAACTGTTTCTGGGGCACTGCTAGGAAATAATTTATTCTAATATTTTTTCGAATGAACTATGACTCGTTTTTGCAAAATTATAAAAATTTCCTAGAAAATTTAAAGAACGATTTTATAAAAAAAACCCTCACAGAGATCTAAGAGTAAAAAAATCGAGAAACCATGCTCGTAGAATTCGAAAAAGTGATACTCTTGAATTCATATCTTGAAATAAAAAAAATTATCCATTTTCAGGGTCTAAAAATGGCCCTTTTATGGACCAATAACTCCCAAATTAAAAGTTGGTTTTTAAGAAAAATTGCATATTCTTCATTAGCGTATTCTGAAACCCTTTCCAATCTCAGCGATGTACCTTGAAAAATCTTTTGTACCTGGGTCTTTAAGGGTTAATTTAAACATGTATTTTCTTCCAACTTTTCAATTTTGGATCATCAGAAGTGTCACTTTAAAAATGATAAAATTATAAAAAGTCAATGAAAATAATAATTTGCGAATTCTCAAAGAAATACAGTAAAAGTTCAAGAAACAGAATAGAATTTAAGCTGAAAAAATCAAAACTCTCCAATAAGTAGCAGAAATGGCGAGAAAAATGAAAAAGCTCACATCGGTCAGGATAGTTGAAGATTATTTGAGTAATTTTTCTGAACGCATAGATATGATTTGTATATGTTAATAAAGAATTCTCTGAAATTCATCGCGTCAAACTTCTGAGCCATCTCTTTAGTTTAAAAGCTATCCTCGATAGTATCTCTCGAATTTCAATTTTCTAGTCAAAAATTCTTTTTGAAGCTGAATAATTTAAATTTTAATGATATACTAATTTCGTACTGGGCTTTTCTAGTCAGTCTTTTTTCTTATTCAGATGTTTCAAGATATTATCACTATAGAATTGGTCATATTTTTTTGTATAATCTGCCCATATGAAAACAATCCCTTAAATAGAGATTTGTCAGACTTTGAAAGAACCGTGTTGAGAGAGCAAACCAAAACATTCAATGTACACTAACAGGTTGGGACCAACGAATAGAATCATGGTTTCATTCATGTTCAAAGAACCAAAAATCATTATTTACATTTGGGTATCAAATCTACTTCTTTTAAAAGCAGTTTTTGCGATCAATTTCTATTTTCTTCTCAAAAATAACTCATACCTCATTATTGACCAAGGTACGGAGTTATGATCGAATATCTCTGAATTCGATCAAGCAAGAGAAGATCCTGAGCATCTTATAGGAGTTGTATTAAAAGGTTCTATAAAAAGGACTTACATAATCAGTATCAGGTTGGTAATTCTTGATGGTAGATTTACCCCTGGAAGATTAGAAGTATTCCTAAGAGGTATCCTTATGAGTCCAGAAGACGTACCCAAAAAAAATTTCCGGTACGATCGATTACAATAGGAAATCCATTGAGTTCCGGACAAGGATTTGAGAGGTGCAGTTCCAAAGTAGTGCAAAATAACTCTTGTAATTGTAAAAATAGAGGTCTTTTGTGTATTTCAAAGTGTATTTTCAGAATTTTATTATTCTGATCTGATGAGCATACGATCACAATCTTGTGTAAAAGTAAAACCATGAATTCGTATCTTTTCCCTCAATCGTTAAAGATTAATTTTATATTTTGTAAAAATTTCAAAAGTAGAATTTTATTGATTTTTTTTAAATTATGACATCTTGTAAATTACTGTACTGTATGTTAAAGGTCAATTCTTGTTGAACAAAGTATTCTTGCCCTAGATAATATTTCAATATATATTTTCAAGGCTTTCAAGTATTTCTGATTTGGTCAAAAATTTTAGTTTTATTCTAACTTTCTTTAAATCCTACTGTAATAAGTAAAAAAAATTTTTTGATTTCATAGTTGATTTTTAGGATCACGATTAGTCAGAAATCAGCCCATCATCCTGTGAAAATCGAATTTTTTTGATCTTTTTTATTCTTTTGGAAATCAGTAAAGTTTTTATGATCCAATATCACTGAAAATGACGAATCTATCAAAAGTTTTATGTTCATAATCAGCTCCTTGTCTAATCTTGATCCAAAAAATCAACTTTGGATCCCTCTCTCACTTTGAAATGAACAACATTATTCAACTCAAAGTTCAAAAAACTCGAGATTTGAAATTTGCCACAATTTTTTTCTCCATGTGGTGAAAGTGGACCTCGTGATTTAGAATCCAACTTTGGGTTGCTAGCTAGAATTTATAGCTGTTTAAAAGATTCTATTTTGGTTCCAGGTTTTGAAGCCAGTAAACCAAAATAAAGCTTTTCTTTTATCGGCTTATCATTGACTTCAGGATTAATCTTTTGTTTAGGGGATAGGAACCTATTTAGAGATAGTTTTTAGAGATAGTATATTGATTGCATAACATTTTATTTAGGTAAAGATACAGTTTACTGGCTGATGAAACCAATGAATGATGACAGACAGGTCTCACTTTTATCTGATCGTGAGAAGCGAGTCAATTACCAGAGTTATGCTTCATGTTTGACAGAATTGAATAATTGGAAAATTATCACCTTTGTTGCATTTTGTCTAATCGGATTGCTCCTTGGATTTGTCCTGTTTGTTCTCTATAGAAAATGTAGAGTCGAAAAATCCTCAGCAAATAACGCTACTACTTCGTTTAGAGAATTCCTCATGAAATTTGTTCACAATGATAGCATTACAGTAAAGCATCAGGTGATCTGTAGAACAGATATTTTCAAAAGACCCTCGTTTCCTTGGCGGAGAAACAGGGACAATCAAATCGGCAAAGAAGATTTTCAAGAGAATGACGGCCTCGATGATGCAATGGCATGTTATATGAAGAAAACGACTTCCCTGCCCTGCATTATAAGTAACCAGAATTTTGTTAACAACTTTGCAAATTCAACAGAAAATGTTGTGCAATATCATAAGAAAGTCTCTGATACTTTTGAGAGAAGTAGCATGTCTATTTTCAAAGACGTTTGCTGAACCAAGATTAAATTGTATTTCGTTTTTTAATCAATATCCAGTATGGTTGGCTACCTAGTCAATTTCTACAAATTTTCATCACTTTAAACAGATTATATATATGCATATTGTACAATAAAATATTCGAGATTATAAGACATAACAATTCGAGATGTTTTTTCTTTTGTTTATGTTGCTACTTCAAAGTAGATTCAAAAATAATAATGATTTAGTGTATTGCTGGATTATGCAGTAAGAAATACTAAATTACATATATACAGAATTTTACTTTTCAAACTTTATGCTATGTATATCAAATAATCATTTGTCTTTCAAATTTCTATTAAAATTACGAAAGGAACATTATGAAAGTAAAATTTCATTTATTTTCTGAATCCTGCATCTTTTGAGTATGAAATTGAGATAGTTTAACAAGCCACAAGTCCCAGTAATGAGCAAGCTGGTCAGAATTGAGTAGGAAGTAATCCGCTGGATGTCCATTTCTATAGGCATATACAAGGAGAGCACTTTTTATCTTGCCATTATCGTCTGAGTCTTCTTTAGAAGCATTTATCGCACCAATATATGCTGCCATTTGTAAAGGAGAATCATAAGTACGACTGAGAGAAGAAATTTTCTTATTTTCATGAACTGTCTTCCATTCCAGTAGAATTAAAGAGTTAGAATTCCTTTAATAATAACTAAATATGTTACTTCAACTTGACAATCCCATCGAAACGTCCTCGATAAAAAAGTTTAGGATGCGAGCAATTTTCTTCTAACAAAACCGGCTCGCTAATCATTGATATAATTGGCTTAACAGATGCAATATATTTGAAACATGATCGGTCACTTTTGACATTAAGTTTACCGGTCTGCAATAATTCAGTCATTAGTTCATGGAAATCTTTTCCTATTTCCTTGATATCTAATATTATAAATATTCAAGTTACCTTGAATGTATTTGTTGAAGCCTTCAAGGCCTAAAATGGCAATCTTTTTATTTTCCCAAACTTTGAGAATTCTTAAACTCTCCTCAGACATTGTATCAGAAATTATTTTTGTTACAGTTGGATATTTAACATTTTCATTTTCAGAAAATGGAATTATTCTCCCCGTCGGCTTCCCAAAAATATCGAAATATAGTCTAGAAAATTTTTTTATTATCATATTCGCCAAAAGTGCTAAAATTTTGGAATATCGTAAATTATAAACAAACTACATTAATTCACTTGAAAGATTTATTTGAATTTTTCGGTTACATTTTCAAAAACTAAACATGATGAGTATTTTCCAAACTTACAATAGAATTATAGGAGATATTGATGTTAAAAACGACATTAGTATTTATATAAAATTTATAGAGAAAAATGAGCTAATAAATGAGCTCAAAAAGGAAATTACAAAGAAAAAAGATGAGCATCAAAGTATCAAATCTGAATATATGAAGAAATATTTACTCTTGAGAGATAGAGAAAAGAAATTTATCGAAGAGAAATCTGAAACTGTAAAGGAAATTTCAGGCATGAACGAAAAAATAAATTATTTAAATATTAGTATTGAGAAGGAGAGAGGAAAATTAGAAGAAAAAAATCAAGATTTAGAAAATTTGATTAATGAAGAAGATGGACTCAAGAATATTTTGATTAAAAAGAGGAAAAAGTATCAAACTAACCTTAAATCAAAAAATTTCATTGATAAAACCATCAAAATTTTAAAGGATTGCAATAGTTTACAAGATCTTGAAGAATATTGGACAAATCTTTTGGACAAGAAAGAGGTAAATCACTCATATCTTTTATAATAAGACTCTTTTGAAAAAGTTTAACATTTTCAAAGAAGTCTTTGACTCTAAAGATTCAATCGTTAATATTTATGAGAAGGACAAAGTTCTCTTTCACGCCAAACTGGCAAATCTCATGATTGAGTATTATTTAATAAACAATGAAATGGATAAAGTCTTCAAAAATGGAGAGATTCCCTCGTCGATAATGGAAAAATATTCTAAAATTAATTTATTGAGTAATTGAAACGTTAAGCTTGACTCTTCCACATGCTCTTCTTGTAATCGGGACACTTTTTCTCGAGACAATTTATTGCCAGCTTATTTCTGTCCAAAACATCCAAATGATCCTTTTCATAATTTGAATAAATACACCTCTTGTAACAGCTATCTGGACAGCGCTTAATTAGTTTCAGGTATTTCTTGTAGAGAAATCGTAGACAATTTTCATCTTCAACACAGAACAAAATCTCTGGGATTTTTCCCAGCAGAATTTCAATCGGACATGGCTTATGTTCGCGTTGACCGAAGCTGAAGATAAAGAGACACAACAAAATTGTCAATTTCATGATGAAAGTTTCATTTTGAATATTTTTTTCAAAATTTTCATATTTATACAAGAAAGATGAATTCAATCAATTTTATTTTGGATACATGAAACATTCCAGGAATTCTTATTCCTTATGAAAGTTCAATTGTACCATTTTTCGTCTGTTTACTGCAAAGTAGTTATGAAGTTATTAAAATTATAATTTCATCAATGATTTTCAGATTATTTTTTTTTTTAGCGATACTTAACACTTCAGGTTAAACATGAATGGGTTTAGATTCCTAATCAGAGTTATTAATTTGAAAATAACCATGGATAATTTGATTTCTTGCAGCTCACGTTTTTCATGTTTGCCAATTTTTTTCAATTTGAATTAAATAAATTTTCTGGGTTTTAATATTGCTATTTTAAGTTTTCTATTCCGACTAAAAAATTCCTTAACAGTGAAAACTGTAGTTGAAAAGAATAAGAGAATTTACTATTTTTTCATAGATCTCAAAATTTTTTTCCTTTAGATAATGTGGGAGTCAAATATTTTTCGGAATTTATTTTTTGAAAATCTTAAATAACTTATTACTACTAATGAGCCAATAAGTAGTTGTTAATAATTTAGAAAGAAAATATTCAATCTGACAAAAGTGTCAATATTTTCATCGATTCCTAATATTTTGGATTATTATCAGACAAATTTTTTGAATTTAACAAAAGAAAGAATTTCGTCCTGGGAAATTGAGCCATCTGAATTTTCCAATTATCTCGAAGAAAAATAAACTTTTTCTCGAAAATTAGAAATGAAATTAAATACCACAGCTCGAAGCATTTGTCCAATGATGATCTCAAATGATCTCTTCAAATCTTGGAATTCGATGGAAAATTTGAAATTGAAAAAGTGGAAATTTTCGAAATTTAGAAAAATACCTCATTTTTGTTCGACTAAATTTTCACAACTCATGAGATTCCGACGCAACTTAATAATTTCAAAGTTTATTTCGTTCAGTTAGCTCTACAGATTGTTTTGGATTCATTTACTGAAGGCTTGCATAATTTTCCACCTGATTGATCATTTTATAAAAAAAGTAGTGGGGTCCTCTGAGAATTCACATTCATTCCCATACACACATCACTCAAGTTTATTTCCTTGGAATAATTAATTTACCATTATAATAATGGGAAATAGAAACTACATTAAAAGTTCAATAGAAATCCACTGGCTGTTTAACCTTGAAAAGTATCAGAGAATTTCTTTTCATGGCTTGAATGAAATCTTTTCGTCTGAATTTAATCTAATATAGCACGTTTCAGACGAATGATTCAACTGAAATTTTTGCTTATCAGAAAGAATATTTGAAGTCAGAAAGAAATGACCCAATGGGACTGTAAAGGTAAATATGGTAGTTTCATACAATTAGTAATCTAAAGCTAAATATGTAGTTAATATTCAGAAACCGAATTTGATCAGGATTTCTTGGAATCTATAGATCATGACTCATGATTCACGAGGCCCCCTTTCACGATAAGAAGAAAAGATATTTTGAAAAAGTCAATTTTTAAGGAAATTATGGCATATTCGAGTTGGCAGCAAATTACCGTTTTTTGGAACTTTGAGATGATAATTTTTTAGGATCACGATTAGACAAAGAAATCAAATATGAGAATCACCCCATCATCGTGTGAAAATCAAATTTCGATTCCTTTGACCACTTTTACTGCTTAAAAATTAAAAAAACCATTGATGATTCAAGGGTTCTTTCTTGTCTTTAGGTGATCCTTAATATAAACTTTTGAACCCTCTTTCACTTTAAAATCAGCAAAATTGGGAATTTTGCGCTAACTTGAGTTTAGAAATTCGCCATAATTTCCATAAAAATTAATTTTTTCTCATGCGGGAAAAGTTAGCCTTATGATCTATAGATTCCAGAAATTCCCATCTTCATGTACTAGCAAAGTGTAGTAAGTTTTGAAAAATTTCATTATAAACTACCTTTAATAATAATAATAAAGAAGTTCAAACTTGATCTTTTGACTATTTATAGAAGTTTTGATCGTAAACCATTAAAATCTAGTTTACTTACTAAGAAACATTTTAAAGCACTTAAGAACTAAAATCTAATGAAAGCATATTTTTAACAAAACCTGACAAGGGAAAAGGTATAGTAATTATGTATAAGAATGATTATTATAAGGCAGGGTTAGATTTCCTTTCGGATGAAAGTAAATTTGAGAATACTGGGAGAGATAGATCTTCATATTATAAAGAAATGGAATCCATGGAACGTTCCATGTATAGAATTGCTAAGGGGTTATTTGATAGAGATATAATTTCCGATAGAACTAGGGGTTTTATAGCAAAAAAACATACCAGGATGTGTAGATTATACTTACATCCTAAGACTCATAAAATAGTTGAGGGAGATGTTCCTGAAATTTTCCCGATTCGGCCGATATTGGATATGTCGTCATGTCCACAACATAATTTAGCTAAATGGTTGATTGGTATATTGAAACCAATCCATGAACATTATTCTAAATATGTTGTAAGAGATACATTTTCATTTGTTGAAAAAGTTAAGGATTTAAACATAAGTTCAAAAGAGATGATTTCTTTAGATATTAGTTCTTTATTTCCTAATGTGCCTATAGAAGAAACTTTAACTATCATCAGTTCTTTTATCGATGAACATAACGGTTTTGAAATGCATAGTAAGGAAATAACCGACCTTATCAGGATTTGTTGTACAAATGTTCCTCTATCTTTTCAAAACAAAGTGTTTATCCAAAAGGACGGTATAGCTATGGGTTCACCTTTATGTCCTATTTTAGCTGATATCTTTTTAGGCTGGTTAGAACTTAATAAAATGTCTGAAACAATTAATTCTTTCACTGATGTGTACATCAGATATGTAGACGACACTTTTATTTTGATGAAACCGAATGTATCATCAGATGACTTTTTCTTAAAGATGATTTCGTTTCATTCTAATAAATTTACTATGGAAAAAGAATCTAATGATTTTCTGAGTTTCTTAGACGTTAAACTAACTAGAAGAGATGACGGCTCAATTCAAAGAAACATCTTCAAGAAAAAGACGGACAATGGCAAATATCTGATTCGAATTTTTCAATTTTATACAAAAACCCGAGTGATGACAGTACAGACGTTTGGGTGAAGGAGAAATTCTTCATAAATTTATATAAACCAGACTTATGTGTTCAAAAGAATTATTCCTATAACCTTTAACTAACTTGGCCTATGTAAGCTTTTTCACTTTTCTCTCCACTGTTGCTATTTATTGGAGAGTTTGGGTGTTTTTTCAGCTTACATTTATTCTAATCTTCTTCAACTTTTACTATTTCTTTCTTAATTTGTAAATTATTATTTTCATTCATCTTTTAAATTTTATCATTATCAAAGAGACACTACTGATGAACCTTTGAGAAATGTACATTTGGTGTTAATATGTCCTTTTTCTACTTTTCCAATTATGAATTTATGTGGATTTTCGGACGTATTTAAAAATTTACGTGAATATTTTTATCGTAATAATAATAATAATAATAATTAGCTATCAAAATTTTCAGGTACTCTTCACATTCTTCTTATTTTCCTGTATTTAAAACTTTTATTTTATCTGACTCACAACTTACTGGACTAATTTTTCTGAATCCCAAATGAACTATCTTTGGAAATGGCAGAAAAGCTATACGTAAAGAGAAACTGAATGAAGCCGAACTAAAAAGCTGTATTGTTTTGGTCCATAATGAATAGAAAAGATGATTAAATTCAAGAATTTAGTCTGAGTTTACATCGCATGGACTCTGTTTGCTAAATGTTTAAAGTTATCTATTTAATTGAGAAATTCTTCTGATTTTAACAGAATTGAATATAAACCTGATTGACATGAAGATGAGAATTTACTATTTTTATAAAAAACTCAATATTTTTCTCCGGATTCACAGGAAAAAATAATCTTTTGAATTCTAAACGGAATATTCGAGAAAATTCCGAAAAAATTCAATCTGGCATCCGTTTTTCGAATTTCGAAAATGTACCAAATTTCCACTTTTTCAAATTTTGAACCCAACATTTTTATCGAAGTGATGATATTTGGGGTCACCAATACACAAATAATTCGAATTCACCTGTAGAAGTTCACTGAAAATCGTCAATACTGTGGGAAATCGAATCATATGAATTTTTCTATTATCACGAAGGCAAATTATCCAAAATCTGGAAGATCTTCCCTATCTCTATGGTCAAATTCGAATTCTTCGTCTAACGTTGATCCCAAATATCACTTAACCCTCGCCCTGGAAGTTGGTAAAATTTCACATTTCACAAGTGGGGTCCATTTGTACCCCATACTTATTTATATAGAAAAATAATAAAATATTAGGTCTGACATAGTATATTTCAAGACTTTCGACATTCTAAACAAATCAAGATATGATGATTTTTACAAGCGTTTTTTCTGCAATAATTACAGTAGGTTGATATTTTGACATCTTTGGTTCTTGGACAAAAGGAGCATCTTCCTTTCTTTGGTGTAATCTCAGCTTCTAGATCGTCATTGACTATGCTAGTTCTGAGCTGATAGCTTAGCTCCTTTAGAAATATTCTTCGTGCACATCTTTTGGTAATTTGATTATCTGGCCATTTTATGGAATGTAAAACATAGGCATTATATGCTGCCATATCCAAAAAACTGATAAAGGCCATCTTTTTGTAGATCTTCTGCAAGAATAATTTCCTATCAACTGATCCAAGACATCAACACCGCCTTTAGTTTTGTTGTAATATTCGATTATTTCTGGTTTGGATCCAGTGTCATCAGTCTGTTGATGTAGGGTTGAAAGCATCAATACTGGTTTATTCTTTTTTTGGCCGTAACGTAGAATTGATATTGGACCATCAAATATATATTCAATTTTACCAAGATCAATCTTACTGGTTTGAAAAGAAGGCGGCAGAAAAGTACGATTTTTACGAACTGTACCAACCAATGCAGTTTTCTTTTTTACCAAATCTAAGGCCAAATTATGGGTCGTAAAAAAATTGTCACAAGTTATTGTTCGACCTTTGTTGATGAAAGGGTTTGCAAGTTCTTTAACAACTCTTTCTCCTTGACCTTTTACCTTTTCAGGAAAATTTCCTTCTTTTCCGATATAAATTTCAGCATTGCAGAGATTTGCATTTTTAGAATCACACAAAGCCCACACTTTGATACCGTATTTTCCAGGCTTTGACGGCCTTGTACACTTTGAAGGGACTTCTCCCACGAAAACTTATTAACTGTTCATCTATAGTTACTTGATGCTTTTCTACAATTGATAATAAAATCCTGAAATACGATCCTGATAGGTGCCAATTTGTCTCTATTTGAACCAGTGATTCTATTGATTTTGTCATCAAATCGAATAAACTGTTTGATGATTACGAATCTTGAATATGAAAGGCAGTTTTTGACAGCAGAATATTCATAGTCATCTTCCCAAAGCTCTTGGAGATCCATATTTTTCTGCTTAGAAACTCCAAAATATAACAGGATCCCTATCTATTTACGAAGTTCGTCTATACTTATTCTTGTACTTGATTTTCGATGGTCCATATACTTGTTCGTATATTTTACGATATCTCCGGGAATTTTTGGACATAAAAGTAGACTGAAAAAATCCTGATGAGTTATCATCTTCTGGGAACTCGCTGTAAGGGAAGAAGCAACATTTTTATGAATGATATTGTGGCTTCCAGTACGACTTCGCACTCTGGCTGTCTGGTAGTTGATGTCTCCGCATTTTGAAACTAGATCAGCTGCAAAGGATTGATTCATATCAGTATCTGGATTCGAAATATCAGAGTTTTTTGTAAAAATAGTAAATTCTGATCTTCATGTCAACTAGCTTTATCATCATTGAAAAATAACAGTGTATCAAGATACAATTTATGTAAAAGAGATCTAGCCTCTATTTGATAAAAATTAAAACGACAAGAAAATTAATTTTTCATTAATTTGGAATTTCTCCCAGTCTTACAAGCCAGTGTTTAGTAAACACAGTGTGTTAATTGATCGGAAATACAATTAATTAATGATTCGTTGAACCAATTTCATTAAAAAATTTTGCTAATTACTTTTCATGATAAAAATGTATTATTAATTCTCTCATGTCGATCAAAGCAACCAAAAAAGAACAAACTGAAAAAAATTTTCTACCATAAACATTCAAAATTGAAGTTGAAGAGAAGAATGCTTTCTAAACTAAGTATTGAATTGACACACGAGAGAATAGGGGAGAATTAAAACGTAAATATTTTAGCCTAGCTTAAAATCCAAATACTCTGGCGAATTATAAAGCAGTCTCAATTCTGTATTTGAAAATTATTGGAAAATAAAGGTAAATCCTCCCTGAGTAAGGTGGAGTTTTAATATTGGTGTATAAATTATTCTCAGGCTTGTTTCTTATCTGGTGAATATACAATGCATCAAAGTAAAAATATTTTTTGAAATTAATCGAAATTAAATGGAATACATAAAAATAATTATTTTAAAGGAATGTATAATGCCCAAACTGATCTTTGTAAGCAAATGAAGACGCAACACCAACTCAATGCACATCAGCACCACATTTAATATCAAAAAGGGAACTAAGGACAGAAATCAGTCGTGCTAATAAGTCATTAGAAGAGAAAATTTTCAATCTGAAAAATTAGGTCTTGAAAATATTTCAAATGATTTTTTCAACCTGTGAGCTAAATTTTTTTATCTACAATTTTGAGGTTGAAAAGTGGTTAGATTTTGAAAATTTAATTTTGATAATTTCAAACTGCCAAGCCTCACAAGTTACACATCATAGCAAACTATTTCAAGTTCAGTTCAAAAATTTTGAAAGATATGAATTCTTAGATAGTGACATAATAGTGCCAAAATTTTGATTTTTTCACATTTAACACCCGAAAATGATCTCACTACTTTCAAGTAAACTTTTTTAAGACTTTTTGGGTTCTTTTTTGATTTTTTATATTCTTAGTTCATTAATGATTTTAATATCATCTCGACGAAGTTATTGAAGCTTAAAGTCGAAAAAATTGTGAATAAATGATAATTGGGCAATTCTCTCGTCCATTAGAGTTAATACAAAATGTTTAAACATGATATGTCTCAATCTAAAGTAGGTTTTTAGACCCATGTTTTATACATCATTAGAACCGTCTCAAAGAGTTGAAACAGATTATGACTAGAATTAGGACCGAAAATCGGAAAAATCTATCTCTAATCTCCAGCTGCTCAAGGGAAATTTAAACCTTTCAAATTGTTGATATCAAAAACAATAATAGCAAACTTATTGAAGTCTAAACTGAGAAGATTTCCAATTCAATATCATAGAAGAAATAATGATGGAAAGGATCAGAGGGAAGCTCCCTTGATTTCGATTGTATACGAATCAATTAGACTTAATCCAACTTATGAATTTTAATGAATAACTCTAATTTTAAGCTTCAATGATCGACTATTATCACGTACCTATTGTACTATATACTTTTTATTATTCTCTCCTAACGTAGTTCAAATGTCCTTTTGAGAATAAAATTGATCTTTCAATAGCGAAATAATAATTCCGCTAAGATAAATAATTGAATTATTATTTTCATATTATACAGTGAAGAATTGTGTTATTCTAACAGAAATTTTTTTTATTCTTTTGGCAATTTTAATCATTATTATATTATATAAAGTCTACAGTAATAATAATTCTAGTCATGATAAAACTAAAATATGGAACAACTTAAAATCAATAGGAGAAATTTTGTTGACACTCTTCTTATCCCAAGTATGAGAACTTCATCTTATTGAGCAGAGCTAAAACCAAATCAAGATTTGAAACAGAATTGACCCACAGAAGTCCCACTGTGAATTTAAAGACACATACCACTTAAGCAACTCATTGTTATACTTTGTTAACCACCCATTCGAAATCTATTACGCTCCTAATAGATTCATAATAATTCAAAAAAAGTTGATTCTTTGCAAAAATTTAATTTCTGTTTAAAACGTTTTTTTGAAAATCTATTTCCCAATGTCATAGATACATAATCATACCCGTAGAATTCAAATATACAATCGCCCCAACTCTGTTAAAGCTTTCATGACAGCCAATTATTATTGAACTATTTTGGCTGGAACTAGTTGATAAAATTTCGCTTGCTACCTGATAATAATAATAATAATCAGAATTTCGTTAATTTTTTACATTGTATTCAAGGACCCCTAAAACGTATTTTATTCTAGTTCCTTTTTGTAATGCAAAATTTGGTGAATTCGATTCAATAAAGTTTAAATTTTTCGCCTTTGTATACCAAAAAATAAGAATTTAAGTAGTAAGAATTCACAGTATTTTAAATTGATTTAGAAAATTAAATTGATCGAGTAAATACATATCAGTACTCATGAATTGTCTTGAATACACATGAAAAATCAATTTAAAAAAAATATTTATTCGTGTATTCCACATTTTAATTAAAGTATATTTGGTGTGTAGCACATTTCATGAAAATATTCCTACCCCCACCACAAAAAATGCGAAAAGAACGATCTATCCCACATATTTTGTAAATATTCCTAGCGCCACTACACTTTTTGCAATTAACCTTTTCAAATACTCATAAGGAATTCAATGAAAAAACATTTGAATGAAATGTTGTACAATAATCTACTTTATCTTCTTAATAGAGATTATTATTTTGATTCTGTTAAAAGGCTGTAACAAGATTGATATCCACACTCGTAGAATGTGTTCCTCGTCATGTATTGCTAACCGATATCCAGATCTTGGTAAAGAGGAAATTGCAATTAACGCCAACATTCTTGAATTTTATCAATATGTAACGTTTTGTGAGAATAAATGCTTCTAGTGAGAAATCATTAAACATTATTACTAGACGTTTTTATCGGAAATATATTCTAGACTGAAAAATCAAGTTTTTGTAAATTTCACACAAAGAAAAGAATAGAACACGCTGAACACGCAAATAGAAGAGATGATAATTGAAAAAAATCGCAAACTAGAAGGATGGCAAATTCTTTCATCTACACGTTCGTTAAACAGCCTTTTATTTGAAGGAAGAAAAATATTGTCAAAAGTGGTCTACTTTCGGCTAGCTTAAACTATTCCCATGGATCTATTCAAGAGAACCTTCAAATTATTATAATAATATAAAAGAAATAGGTTATATTCATAAGATTTTTCTAATGTTAAATGATGGCCCTTCAAGGTAAATGATAGATAGAATGATCGATAAAGTAAAGCTTGATATGAAGAGTTTGCTATCTTTACATATAATATTATTGTGGGAAATCGTATCATTTGATTTTTTTGATGATGATCCAACATTTAGAAGTTTAATATTAAAGTTAATTTTTTTAATTGTTTCAAATCTTCAAAACGATGAAAAAGCAGAAATAGGGCGCATTAGAGGACTGCTCAATTCCTTGGTGTATTTAACCGCATATACAAGCATTTTAAGCATTGTAAGTTTAAAAATCTATTTAAAAATATTCCAACATTTCTGGAAGAGAGAAGGTAGATATTTTGCATCTTATATTTATATAATATTAATTTACATTGGATTGTCGTGATACCTTAGTGGGTACAGTACAGATAGTTCTGAGAATAGATTTTAACATATTTAGAATCCTCTGTATTTGCTTGTTACTAAAATCTGTTCGAGAATTGTAATGTTGATAGTTTTAAAAATTGTACACTAGGGCGCATTTTTGAAATTAAAAAATAACCTCAATTTGGCCAGTTTTTTGTAAAAATAGTAAATTCTCGTCCTGGTGTCAACTAGGCTAAGATGCCAACAGAATAATTTTTTAATAAACTCGAAAATACTCTACAGAGTTGGCGAGAATTTAACAAAAGAAATTCATAATAATCAAGCCCCTTACTCAGGGACTCCTGCCAAGAAACCATTTCCAAGCAAACATAAATCATCAAGTTAATTTCCTGTTGCGACTTTTTACAAAATAAACAAATATTTTAAAATACATTTCAGCCGTGTGGGAGTGAAAAGATTGATGTTCTAAACTAAATTGAATGTCAACCGTATTATTTTGAAAATTTATTTATTTTTGGAAGGGGAGAGACAGTTCTGAGAAATATCTTAGAAATTTGTTTGAATTCCTAGTTGGTTTTACAGCTTTTGTTAACTACTAATCATGTCCTTACCTGAGGAATTTGAATCTGAAAATTAGCAATGCGTTTCGGATAATTATTCAATTTTGAAAGTTCTGAACCAGAAATTCTGACCTGTTGGTTAACAATTCTACCTCATCTGACCATCACATACATCAAACAGACGGATCGAGAACTCTATTTCAAATTGATCAAAGATTTCAGATAATTCTCAAATCTTTGCTGTCTTCTAAAGTGGAAATCGAGAAAAAAATATGATGCATAAATCAAAAAATATCTGGAAGAAGGAAAATTTTAATGATGATATAATTATAATCAGAAAAAAATTTCGACTTGATTAAAAATATTCACGTAGTCCACGAAATATTCTCGATTTTATTGTCTAAAATTCAGATTGTCACTATAGAAAGGTGTGATTATTTCTTTATGGTTGAAAATAATAAAAATAGAAAAGATAAATGATTAAAAAGAGCAAAAAAATGTTTCGAAAGCAGTATTTACATCTACCCAGTTTGGGAATTTATGACTATAAATCTTAACTTAACAAGAAATTCTAAATTTTCCATCCAGAAGTTGAATTTGATTAGGATTTCTTGGAATCTAAAGCTAATTGATATGAAGTTGGGATTCTATGATTTTTACAGAAATCTCGATGTTTTCATCAAGAATTCGAAATTGTTAATTGTTGCCCACTTTTACCAGTTGAAAAAATATGGCCATTTTTCAAATTTCAATTTGGCGCCAAAATCCCATTTTTTCAAGCTTTGAACCGAAAATTTTTTTTGATTTGAAAGTTTGAAGTTGATCAAAGAGGTTTTTCAGGATCAAGATTAGACAAGAAAATCAATTCAACTGAATCTTATCTGATGCATAGATCATGAGGCCCACTTTCACGATATAAAGAAAAAAAATGAA
Organism: Gyrodactylus bullatarudis; assembly: GCA_012064415.1. Classification (NCBI taxonomy): domain Eukaryota; kingdom Metazoa; phylum Platyhelminthes; class Monogenea; order Gyrodactylidea; family Gyrodactylidae; genus Gyrodactylus; species Gyrodactylus bullatarudis. The sequence continues at coordinate 110,026 of SSNU01000126.1, forward strand.
ACATGCCATATCTCGAGTTAGTTAGCCCCAAATCCCAATTTTTTTGAACTTTGAGTTGATTTAGAGAGTCTATAATTAGGATCACAATAAGACAATAAACCCGATTATCACCATAAAACTTTAGATAGATTTTTCATTTATCAGGGTTGTTGAACCATGAATATTGAAAGTAGAGAAAATGATTTTAAAAAATCGATTATCACATGATGAGATTTGAAAAGTGCTATATTTCCTTGAAAATTAATTTTTTCTTCATATGGTGAAAGTGGGCCTCATGATTTAGATTCCAAGAAATCCTGATCAAATTCGGTTTCTTGATTAAAAAAATTGAGAAATCATGAATTCCTATTGTCATCTGTATTAAACAAGTGTGGTATTAATTTTTTTCCAAAAATCTGCAAATGAATCAAGAATATTCAAATATCCGTCACTCTTTTCGTTCTTCTTTTTCCCTAAATTTACATGTTTCAATAAAAACTCTTATTAATTATACAAATTCTCTGTTTCCAATGAAGTACTCATTATGAAGCATCAGAAGACATGTGAATATTTAGTGATAAAGCTTATATTTATGTTTCAATAAAAACTCTTATTAATTATACAAATTCTATTATCGATTTTACTGATAATAATGTTAATAATAATTCTAATTAAAATTACTGTTTTCATTTACACGTGAAAATAAACTGGCTATCCTGACATCACTCTTAATACACATATCATCACAATTATTAAATTATATATATTTATTATATATGTAACATGTATCTAAAATAAATATGTATTTCCTTAATAAAATAATAATGATATAATCCTATCGACTTTGATTAATATTAATATTCTAGTTAATTGCTAGAATTTTTTTGGTTTTATTTAGAATCTAAAGCTATTCTCGATGAATTTGGCAATTTTTTCACCAAGGTATCAGAATTTCTAAATATTGTTTAGTAACCCATTCAAAAGGTACACACTTTCACTAATTTATAAAATAATTTTTGGAAAATTTTAGAGACATTTTAAATTTCCAGCTGGCGCGATTTTTTCATTTCTGTAAACTGTGAATTGAAACTTTTGTTGATTTGAAGGTGTGAGAGGAATGAAAATTTGTTTTTGTGTCATCAATGACTCATCATTAGACATGGAAAATAACTATGCTTATTCAATTTTTGGAAAAAAACTCGTTATTTTGAACTGATTAATTTCCAAGGAGTAATTTCCATGATGGAAAAATAATAAGTATACTTTCTCGCGTGTGTTTTCTAAAATCTCTACGATTATTTTTGGTCTTCTTATCTATTGGTAATCCTGGAAAGTAACTTTTAATTGCTCTCACACCTTGAAATCAACAAAAAAATTCAACTCAAAGTTTAAAAAAATGAAAAAATCTCGCCAGTTCGAAAACTTTTATCATTGACGATCCTTTAAGAAATGTACATTTGGTTCAAAATATATCCTCTCGCCTATTTCTAAATTATACCGAGGAAATTATAGCATAAAATCTAAGAGAGACAGAGAGTTCTCTTTTCCTAAATGATGATTCTAAAGTTTGATCCTTTTATGATTACAATACATTTTGCATATCAAAATTAAAAACAATTCCTCCCAAGAGAGCATTCAAAAAAGATAATTTGATCTCATAAAAAGTTGCATTTGATTTCTACTCACAAAATGGTCCTTTGTTTATATTTCTCTTTCACTAAGATGAAGAGGAAAAGTGACAAAAAAATGTAAAACTATTTTTTCCTTCCCCTCTGACATCAAAGTGACAATTTCCATTCTGATCTGTTTACTCACTCGTCTTTGGTTAATTATTAATTTTTGTCTGAGTATGGATTTATGGTGACCCATTGGTGAGTGCTTTATAGCATCAAGTCTAAATCTAAAGCTAGTTAATATGAAGATGGGAATTTATGATTTCTACAAAATTCTTAATTTTTTCATCAAGAAATCGAATTTGATCAAGATTTTTTGGAATTCAGATCATGAGGCCCTCTTTCACGATTTCAATGCGAGAGAGCGATCAAAAGTTGACTTTTATGATCCCAATAAGACAAAAAAACCGATGATCATCATAATCATTTTGATAAATTCGTCATTTTTCTGTGATCTTGAAATATCGAATTTCATCGACTCTCAAGTAGGGAAAATGCGGAAAAATTCAAAATATGATTTTGGGGTGATTCTCAAAACCATATTCAGCACATTTGATTTCTTTGACTAATTGTGATCCTGAAAATCATCTCTTGGTTCAACTAGGTGTATTTTCCCAATTTTTATATTTTCTAATCTCTCAGATTCATCGAGTATAGAGATAACCTTCAGTCTAATGCTGATCTCAAATATTTGCATTTAACTGCCTCAAATCTTCGAAATCGATAAAAAATTTAGATTCGAAAGTTGAAATTTGGTACATCTTCGAAAGGTTGAATTAGAGAACAGTTGCCCCTTCTTATTTCTCTCTAAGTTCACTTTGAATCGTGTTTGTCTTTTTTATTATCGATGGCATGAAAACTCACCGCAAGGGATTCGTTTTCATTTCGTCGATGTTTAAAAGCCCTTAGTAACTTTGTCATTCAAAAAATTACTGGAAAACAAGAGGGGGCAAATGTTCTATAGATTACTCATTTTGCTCAGATTGAATTTTTTCAGAAATCAACATATTGGCTGATTTTATTATGAAATTCGAAAAATAAATTTTTTCCTGACTTTCCGGAGAAAAATATTAAATTAACTTACATTTCTTATACATTTTGTTTGAAATCTAATTTTTTTCTAAAAATTTGATCTAATATCTATTATTTCAGGCTAGCCAAAATATCCACTCTAATTTTTTTAATTATAGATTGATTTGATGATTTCTTCATCTTTTTGTTTCTTTGTGTTTTATTCATACTTCTTCTCGGGGGGGTGAACTACTACTGTCTTTGTTAGTCGGTATGATCAAGTTGGAGTTAATCTAGAATGATCAATGGATCACTTGGACTAGATTTTTCGCCGGCAAACAATTAAATCGTAGGATAAAAGTAAAAAAATAACATTATTAACTAAATTTGTAAGTTTAACTCTCTTCCTCTCCACCCTAAACATTATTATTCATCATCGACACCAAGGATTCTATGAATGACCTGAAACATTATCTCTTTACTTAATTTTTTTTGATTCAACTCTGACAGGATATAGGTGATAAAATTAAATTCATCTATGTGAATTTTATAGAGAAAACACGATATTTATGATGATTACAGTAAATTTTCATCATTGACATAATCTAATTTTTTAATGAATCATTGCATAAAAACTGAAGGGATGATATTTTTCTGTGCTCATATATACGTGAAACGTATGTTTGAACGTCGTTTATTGATGAGGGATGATCTTTAATTAATCTAATTAAATCATTTTTAATCAATATTAAAACTTTAAAAACAAAATATGATGAGAAATTTCAACAATCATATTTTAGAAGTTTATAGCTTGTGCAGTCGTGGACAGAACTGGTGGAGTAAGCCATTCCGAGGATAATAAAGCGGCATATACCACAAAAAGGTGTATTATTATTATCAAAATTTGCAAGAAATTGGTGGAATTATTTTGTTCGAAAATTAATGTTTGAGGCCGAAAAATTTTTATAGGTCAAAATTGATTACATTAGAGGTTAATACTGATTTTATTATTTGCTCCAGGGAGAATAAAAAAGCGCCAAATTCCCATTTTTTTGAACTTTGAGTTGAAATTTTGGTAACACTTCACTTCGGGTACAGCGAAAAACTCCATTTAGGGGGGAGTTTTGCGTTAGCCAATGAGAATCAATCAAAAACCTGAGTGCAATACATTTCCTATTAAGTGATATTCTTTTCTATTGTAGTCTTTTCGAGTCTATGATTATATACAAATCCTCGAATACTATTATCCATACTTCACTTGAGGTACATTGAGCAAGCCTAATCATACAGGGCTTATTTCTGAATTAATTCAACAATTTTTTCATAGAACTTGATTATTAATTTAGCTCAACTTTTTCTTGTTTATTACTCAAGTTATTAGAAGGTTTTTATGCTCAATATTTAGCTAACTTAAACTATCAAAGTCAATATTCTCATCTTAAATTAGGTTATTGACTAGATCGAATGAGGTCATCACTCTATTTTCTGGACCATGGCTGTGAGTAGACAATTCAAGAACCCTTGCCAGTGATTCCCTCTATGAGTAATACTCATTGATTATTCAATGAATACTATTCATATATCCTTTTTCCCAAGAAACTCGGTGTATGGCGATTGTTCGATGAATATTTGCCTTCAACGAGTCATCTTGAAATTGACTGTGGAAGATTGATTCCCCTTTTAGGATTGAGAATTCCTTAGCGCATTTTAAACACCGCATCAGACTATAGTCTATAGCTAGTGAATCGGAATGTTTTTATTTATTTCTTGAAGTATCGCATCTATCAATAGAGTCTTATGCTAGATCATGTTTCAGATATCGTTCTCAGAAGGTTCATGTTGGTTAGCAGATAAATGAGAATTCTTGTCTAATGATTGACACTATAATTTTTATTGATCAATGATTTATCAAACTTTCAATTTAGGAAAAGGCTTTGAAAATATACAAAATTAAGGGTGAATTAATTCAGAAATAAGCCCTGTATGATTAGGCTTGCTCAATGTACCTCAAGTGAAGTATGGAGAATAGTATTCGAGGATTTGTATATAATCATAGACTCGAATAGACTACAATAGAAAAGAATAGCACTTAATAGGAAATGTATTGCACTCAGGTTTTTGATTGATTCTCATTGGCTAACGCAAAACTCCCCCCTAAATGGAGTTTTTCGCTGTACCCGAAGTGAAGTGTTACCGAAATTTTTACTGATTTTCATGTGAGAGAGTGATCAAAAGTGATCACAATAGAACAAAAGAACCGATTATTATTATAAAAATTTTGATAAATTCGTTATATTTCAGGGATCTTGAAATATCAAATATCATTGACTTTCAAGTAGGAAAAATGGTATAAACAATCAACTTTTGATCACTCTCTCACATGGAAATCAGTAAAAATTTCAACTCAAAGTTCAAAAAATGGGAATTTGGCGCTACTTCAAGATTTCAAATTAAAAATTGATTTTTCCAAATTTTTTTCTCTGTATTCTGAAAGAGAACCTCATGATCTAGATTCCAAGAAATCCTGATCAAACTCGATTTCTTGATGAAAAAATTATTCATTTTTATTGAGCAAAGGAATTTATTTCTGAAGAAAGTAAATGGATCGAACTGTTATTAAAATCCTAAATGCCATGTGAAAATATTTATTTTACTACAAATTTAATATTTTTCAGACTAATAAAAAAAACGACTTGTAAGTATAGGGTTGTTTTTTATGAATGGAATAAAATAACTAAACACATGATTCTAGGATTTTGAATGTTACATTTTGTCAGCTTAAACTTATCTTCAAATAGGTATCAAGTATACTTCGAATAAACTTTGTACACGAAACAGTGTATTGGACGGATCAAATTTAACCAAGAAAATTACAATTTAATTTCGATCATCCTGGTCTTTATCATTATAAGGGTTGAAAAATTCATATTTAACTAATTCAGCTAATTTCAAAAATGAGAATTATGAATTTTACACAAAATGATAAATTGATGAAAAAAACTAGTACTTATTGCTCTCAGCCCTAGCAAGACACAATCCACACAAGATCAGCATCGAAAACAAGACTCAATAAATACTAAATTGAGTCAAGAAATTTTTGGAAAATCAATGAAATTCAATGCAGTGAAGAAGAAATGCAGGTTACAGTTTTATTTAAATGTCAGGCAATGGATGAAAAACGACTACCCATAATTAAACTCAGAGTTTTAGGAATAAGATAAAAAATTATTTATTTTTTTGATATTTTTAAGAAAAACAAATACAAATGCAAAAAATGAATAATATTACATGTCTAAAGAAATATTTTCTCTTTTAATGTTGGATAAAGCCTATAAGAGAGAGAGTCTATCTTTGGTTTAATTCATAAAAATGAATGTCAACAAAAGCCACAGTTGTTTGATTACACAGGGAGTCATGAAAAGTCAGGGTCATTGATTCCCTTTTAAATTTTGACATTGATTTCAAATCAGATGAATAGTAAAATTTCAGAAATTTGAAAAAAATCAAATTTTAACCAGCAATAATTTACTTTTTTACTGGTAAAAAAAATAGATCTAATTAACTCACGGTCTTATTTTACTATGATTTCATCAAGGTTTATAAAAAACTAAATTTTTCAAATCCCCTTCCAATCTCGAATGAATTTAGAGTTTATGAAATTTACTCCACATCACTTCATCAAAATCAGCTTTGCTATGAAGTTCTTTAGTATAAACTTGTCAAAATCCTTCCCCGAATAAAGTTTTTCACAAAAAATTTTAAAAAGGTATTGATAAAACTAGATTTGATTGGAATCAAACTAACCTTTTTCCAAAGTCTCTTCCAGACTTTTCGGTACTGAGATAGTCAAGTACCTTCTTCAGTGGGATCATCATATAAACACCCTTCAGTATATTCTTTAAGTAAAGTACCCCTATTGGTTTAGATCTCAGTACCGAGACGTCTAAATGAGGCTTCAAATCAAATCTACTTTTATTAATACATTTTTAAGATTTCAAGTTCCTCAATGGAACAATGATCACAAGAATTTCTGTTTTTTGTCAAAGCAAACATTGCAAATAATCTCATCATTGAAATATTTTACCTCTCTTTGTTGGTTGATGACGGAAGAAGATTCCTTTGTTCAATATTAAATAATAATGTAGATTTTCAACTTCTTTGGTACGGAGTTAATAAAGATGCTTATTTCCACAAACCATGGATTTACTTTCTTCTTACAATGGACAGTTTCTTGAGAATTATTACAAAAACCAAACCATACTTTTTTTCTCCGGAAAACTTACAAGAATACTAAAAATTAACTAAAGAGATGAAGCAAACAACCAAACAGATGATCAAAACCAAAAAATGACGCAGCTATCTAGATCTATGCCAAATAACGTTCAAGGGAGATAATTTAAGAGGAAAACTGACCAAACTGTAGGGTTTTTCAAGTTCTCTATTGAATGGTGTTCAAACCATAATTTTGTGTGCAATATGTAAAAATTTGTTAAAATGAAGTAATTTCACGTAAAATCTAAATTTAGAGAGAGGTTAATTTTAGCAAAAAATGCCTTTCTGAGACGAAAAATCTCTTCAGATAATTTCGTCAGAAAACCACTTCTAAATAATATTTTTTTTTTGTCGCGATACTACTATATAGTAGGTATGATGGTTATAAGAATGAATTAGAAATGGGTGTGCTCTAAGTGAAGGTACCAATGTATTTTGAAATAGGGAAGGATGCTATCAGTAGCCAAAATAAATCTTATTTACTATTTTTACCTTAAAACTTTCATATTGTAAACTTGAACTTAGCGTCAAAAAACGTGCAAATTTGTTAGACCAAATGATAATACCAAATGCATATATCCCTTATACTTTCTGTAAACAGACTTAGACCATTTGATAATATACCGAATAGATCTTAGACTTTTTTAAAAATGAATTAGACCAATTGTAAAAAGGGACTTTAACCCTTAGACTTTTTTTAAAATAACCCTATAAAATAAGTTCTGATTTGTATTTTTGTACGGAAATCAAACACATTTTAATCAAATAAAAAAATCTTCTCTGGGATTAAATTTTATAATATCTAAGCAAGCTATTTCCCTGGTAGGTTGACAACATTAATTCTTGATCTATTATCATCAAGAACACCTCAACAAAAAGAGTTCCTCAATAAAAAACATCTGAAGCAATGTGGTTGGCGGGGAGATGAAGAAAAATTCAATTTTTTTTCAAATCCCCAAACGATAAACTTATAGACCTCACAATTCGGGAGAAATTTCTAATCATTTTTCTTTTACACAACTAATAAAGTATTATGTTCTCATGTCAATTTATGGTTCTTAAAAATATCTTTAATTTTATATCTTTTCAAAAGTTGATTTGGCGTCTTTTTGAATTTTCAAATAATTCTACTGATTCAAATGTGAGAAATGGATCAAGGGACTCTTTGTTATTCATCCATAAAAGAATTTATTTATTAAAAAATAAAAAAGCATTCTTTTGTTGTTTCAGAAAGATGGACAGAAAAGTTTGCGTTGAAAAGTTTATTAAATTAAAATAAGATAGAAATCAAGAAGAATTTTCTTTTTGAATAGAATTTCCAATAAAAGATTCTTATGAGAGAATCCAGAAGATGAGTGAATATTTAGTTTTAAAGCTTATAAATTATATTTTACTGGTTTTCATAAAACTGGTTAATCTGTAAATTTTGTTAACAAACTATTGTATTGTGATAACTAGTTAAACATTTTGATAATTCCTGATATTAGTTTGTGTTAAAAGTATTAAGCAATTTCTCATAGTTCTAATATGAAATAACGGTAGAAATTCTAAATTCGTTTTCTAAAAATCGTTCAAAAGTTGCAATTGATATCAGTGCGATAATTTATTCTTGGTCGAAGCTTGCCCAACTCTCATTCATAGGCTCACATACGATATTTTCCTATAAAATATTGTAATGACTCGTGAAAAATGGATATACTTGAAGGATCAAGGTCGTAAAACGTGGTGACACAGGGCTAATGAGCATGTTACTAAGCCTAAGCCAGACAGGTTTAAAAGTCATGCTAACCATTTTCTGGTACAGAAAGGATATATACTAAACTCTGGAACTTTAGCTCAAGTAATAATAAGAATAATTTTTTCTTGTTATAAAAGGATAAAAATTATCCCATCAGATGAAAAACAGTTTGGCAGAAACAATTCTCAGCTTTTAAGTTCATTTTTAGTTTTCAAATGAGTTTGATAAAAAATCATTCAGAATTTAGTTACAGACCCCGTTTATTTTCTCACCGTTGAACTAATGTAAACATATCTTGCAGGGAGACCCTCTTTTCCCAATGATGTGTTATTAGTTTTGTGAGGAAGTCGGGGAAACATACAATTTCGATTCTACAGACCCCCGTTCAATTACTTTATGGATATTGAACGCATTCTTACAGGACATTGCTCGGCCTCATGTATCAAGATTAGTGAAATAGAATCGAAGATTTTTTTTTTGAAATTGCAACATCATATTATGTAAATTGATATAAATAAGATAAATATGTACAGATAAATCATAGATGTTCAAAATATAGTTTTTTTTTAAATCATAAAATCCAATCATAAAGAAGAGACATCCTGGGTTTCTGCGGTAGGCACATCCTCTTGAGGTCCTTCAGCAGAATTAGTCTCTAATACACACTGAATAGAAATTGATTGCAAAGTGTGCAACGACAATAAGCCAGGTGCTAAATCAATTCAAACTTTTATCTCACAGTCAGAGGTTTAACTTTATTGAATGTAAAAGGTCTCAAAAAGGGGACTTATTCAGTCAAATGTAAATTAGAGTAAAGAAGAGACAAAGAGTAATCAAGTTTAGTTCTTAAATAAGAGATTATTGATTTTAGATCATAAAGGTTATCACAATTCAAGAGCGTAAATTTAGAGTGATTGAGGAGAAAATGGTACGAGTAGGCTGTGTAACGGAGAGAATAACATTTACGGATTGGTTCGGAGAAAGGCGAAATTTTTAATAATGAAAGCCGATCTTCTCAACCATATGGGATCAAGTCCAGAGATAGAGATTAGTGAATTATAAGAATCAATATTAGGAAAACAGGAATGAAGAAATCTGTATTGGATCCTTTCAATGGTAAGCGAATTAGAGTTATTGATATGAGGAAGGAGAGGGGAAAGGTAATCCAAATGAGGAAGAACAAATGTTTTATAACCCGAGATTTTAAGACCAGTGGAAGAGGAGAATCTATTAATTACATAGATTAGGGAGTTAACCAGACCAATTTTAGACAAAGGAGCAATTTTTAAGGAAGCATCCAATTCAAAACCTAGATCAATAGTAGTGTTGACGAACTCACCAGGAAGGTGAAGGTTAGAGAGAAAGGTATCAGGGAGACCATTTGGCAAAAGGAGTTTACACTTAGATCTATTGATTTCCAGGCCCATTTTAGAAAGAACATTTTTGAAGGAATCAAAATAATTATTAATTTTTATAATGTCGAGAGAGTTGTTCACATTATAGACAATTTTAATATCATCCGCGTATTTAAAAATCTTACCAATTTTGTCAGGAATTTGGATATCCAACATGCATAAATTAAAAAGCAAAGGACCTAAAGAAGAACCTTGAGGAACGCCTGAGGAAATTTCACAATAAGAACTAGTAAAGGAATTGAATTTAACCGATTGTTTACGACGCGTAAGAAAAAGAATAATCATATTAATAAGAGAATTATCCAAACCTAAACAGATGAGTTTATTGACAATATAAGAGAATTTGAGGCGGTCAAAGGCTTTCGAAAGATCAATAAAATGAATAATCATGAATTTACCGGAAGATTTAAGAGGCAACGAGTAATTAAGAAAATCTAGTATATTAGAACATGTACTTTTGGATCTAATAAAACCATGTTGAGTAGGATCAGGGAAGGGAAAGGGAAGTGCATCGGAAATTAAGGAGGTGAGAAATCTATCAATTATCGAAAGAAAGATATTTAAAGAGGAGATCGGTCTTAAATCAGAGAAATTTGAATATTTTTTAGACTTGGGGATAGGAGTGATTGTAATGAGGAACCAATCATCAGGGATAGCGTTTGAAACGAAACAAAGGTTTATAAAATTCGCTAAGTTAATAAGAAAGCAAGGAGGGAGAGCCTTGATGAGGTTGAAGAAGTTAAAGTTGGAATCAATTCTAGTTTCAGTTTTGGCCGATAACATAAGCTCAATAATAAGTGAAGGTGTTATAAAAGGCGGAGAGGAGGAACAAGGTAGTAGCTCTATATTTTCAGGCGAATTAAAAGAGGAGACAAAGTAATTGATCACTTTTTCACAGAATGAATTATCGTCCAGATTAGTAAAATTAACAATGGAAGAGTGTCTATTAAAGTTCAAGAGTTGTTTGAATTTAGACCAACCTCTTCTAGGACAAAATCTTTGGCAATAATTTTTTCGAAGGAATCGATGCAAACCAGATCAAGATCATCAAGGGAGTTAAGAGTTTATCGGGAATTAATCGTAACTCTGGTAGAATTAGAAATTAGGAAATTAAATATGAAAGAATTAAAATTATCATTGTAAAAAAGAAAGTCCTTATAACGGGAATACAGAAAGTTTAGTCTTTTGAAGTCAACCGTAAGATGCTCGGCCATTCTTTTGAAATAATTGGAGTAAACAAAAAGATTTTGTGCAAGCTTATTTTTTATAAAACGATAGTTCTTTTGAGTGCCTCAAACAGAGTGAATGAAATAAATTTTTGAATGGATTATATGTTTCCTTTGTTATTTAGCTGTAAATTTAAACATCATATTGGTTACTTTGGTGAAAACATAGAGCATCTTTAGATCTTCAAATATGGCATATGAAAGAAAAATGTTTGAATTATTCAAGATAAGATAGAAATTAAATTTGAGGGCCCAAAATATCTCAAATCTTAATAAATATTTAATTCTTACAAATTCTATGTTTGTATTTTTCTTTAATTTCTCTCAAGGCTTAATATTGGCTTGCAATTATAAAAAAGCTCAGAAATTCATTGATCTCATAACACATTCACTTGGTTTTCTTAAGTAATAAACGGCTAAATACAATTGTATTTATTGCATTAAATAGACTTTGGCTAATCACAATCGAGACACCGAGTTTTAGTTTGCACCAAATTTACACTTTTTCAACGTTTAAGCTAAAATGAAGAATTCGAATTTGGCCATAGAGGCTCTGAACTGAGGCTTTGAAGGATACTAAAATGATGTGTGATAGAACTATCATTGGGGGATTTTAAGGGTTAAATCTCTTGTCTTGTGAATGTAGTCAGGCGGGAAATATAACTTTGTTGATGAGTTGGTTCGGTAACGATCTCAACATACTCCTTTCGAATAAAAGCAAACTTCGAGGATAATAATATGTCAGCAACATATTTTGAGTTGACCTTGATAAAAATAATAATTATGTCAATATTTAGCGAGGATATATTTTAATATACAATGTTTGTCAAAAATATCCCTCAATCATCAGCTTTTATGCCTGCGCCAAGATCCCATTTAAAGTTGTCCTGATCAAATAGCAGTTTAATTTCATCTTCTACCAGTAGTATATCTATGCTATGTGTCACAATGTGTTTTTATATGTAAATATAGGCCGTTATTTTTGCATGAAATAATAATATTATTAGGAAAAAATTCATTTGTATGAAAAATGTTCGTCTCTACATTATTACAGCCCTATTATTTCAAACTAGATTAAATTATTTGGAAGAAACATAATTACGATCAAGATCAGACATGGTTCTCATAAACACTAACATTTCATCAACCTTAAGAAATCACATGATGTAATTTTATTAGAGGAAAATTAAGTCTGAGGAAATATTAGTGTAGTGATACCTTATCCACTACATTTATTCAGGATCATTTTTATGGATATATAAAACATTATATCTACGATATAGTGAATCAATTCTTATAATAGTAATTCCATCAAGTTAACTAATAAAAACAAGGCCTCTGGACGCTTACAGGTAGAAAAATTAAGTAAAATTCTGATGGTCTCATAGCGAGAGAGTGATCAGAAGATGTTTTTAGGAGAAAAATTAGACAAGAAAAGCAAATTTTCTAAGTGTAAATGAATTCACACGGGAATCGTTTAGGAATCAAGCTTCGATTTTTCGATCGTTTTCACTGCTAGAAATTTCGATGAATCAAGATCCTTTAAAATCACGGGTATATTGAAGATTCATTGTTACAAAAATTCCATTTTTTGTCAAAAGAATCAAACTAATGTGGCAGATAAAATTTTGGTTTGTGCTAAATTCGAAATCCGGCTGAAATCAATACCTAAACTTGGTTAATATTAAGTTGGGAATCTATGATTTTTACGAGAGCCTCGATTTTTCCATCAAAAATTCGAATATATGTTAAAGAATTTTTAGAATCCTACTCATGTTGCCCACTTTTACAATTTAAAGAAAACAATTCTGAAAAAAATATTTCAAATTTCGATTTGGCGCCAAAATCACATTTTTCGAATTTTGAACTGAATTTTTTAAATGATATCTATGAGAGATATTCAGAATAACAATAAAACAAGAAAGGCAAATATCGTCCACAGGTTTTCGAAAGATTCACCATTTCAGATTTTGAGGGATTTCATTAATTTTCAAGTAGTGAAAATGATCAAAAAATCCAAATTCAACTCACAAACAAATGGTAAAATGGAGACATTTTAAATTTCGTGATTTTTACATGTATTCAAACTTTGAATTGAAAATTTTTGTTGATTTCAAGGTGTGAGAGGAATTAAGAGTTACTATCCAGGATTACCAATAGATCAATAGATAGAAGACCAAATATGTTCGTAGATTTTACGTGCAAAAGTCTTCTTTTAATTATAATTTTTCGATCATTTTAAGTTCTTGGAAATAAGAACGATCAGTTTAAAATGACCAGTATTTTTCGAAAAAAAGGATAAGCACATTTATTTTCCATGTCTCATGATGACCCTAAAGAAATTTTCATTCCTCTCACACCTTCAAATCAATAAAATAATAATAAACTTTCATTATTATATCTGATGACTTTGCTAAATGCTTCTCTTGAGATTAATCCTATTTCAAATCATGATTAGACGAAGAATTCAAATTAGGCCAAAGAAATTCGTTCATCATCGTGGGAAATCGACCAATTTGGATATCTCAATCATAACGAAGGGTAATGAGTCATTACTAATGACTCAAAATTTAACTTTTTTCAAACCTCTACCGCCAAATTAAAATTTTTTGTCTAATCCTGATCCGAAGTGTCAGTATCGAATCGCTTCAAATCTATAAAATCAATCTGTAAAAATTTTGAGCTCCAATGTTGAAGAAGTGTTAAATCGTAAATTTGGAAAGATAAATTGGGTTTTTTGTAAAAATATTGAATCCTCATCATCATGTCAACTAGATTTATTTCATTACAGAGCTTACTCTGTAAGTAATTTATCATTTTCATTATAATGCTCAAACTTTTCCTCAAAAAATTAGTCACTAAATTTGAAAAGGATACAGTTTACAGAAAAATATGTCAAGAAAATTTAGCAAAAATTCAACAGTATAATCTATAATTTCCTGTCTAATAAGTTCATAAAAGTTGAAAAACGAACATTCGCTTAGACTAATGAAATTAATCATTTCTATCGAGTTTCTTATTCAAACAGATATTCTCTTCAACTCTCTCTATCTATCTGGAGGAAAAATTTGACCTTAGACTAATATTTTCTTTCAGATTGATAAAACTGTTTAGTGATATATTCTTAAGGCTAGCTCCGTACTATAAATTCTTGCTTGATTGATCTTTTCAATAATCTAAAGTGTTATTTCTAAATTCTTTTATTTCGCTACAATGGCGTACATATCTTTAGTTGAGAATATCTAAAAGTTGCCTCTGAGAATAAAGATTCAGTCTCAATTCTGTTGGACAGTTGGAATTCATGAGGAACCCTCTTTATTAATACATTTTTATTATTTGTACCAGCTGGCTCAATTTCACAATAGTTTTATCTGAATTAGTAGAAATATTCATTTCTCAGAGGATTTTCAAGACGAGTTACTAATGTGTAATAAAGCTTTTATTTCATCGGTTCTCATCAGGCTCTTACACCGACTTGATATTTATACATACAATAATGAAAAATTAAAAATCCACTGATTGGACTAATAGGAATTGAAAGAATATCACAGGGAGGAGGGGTAGGGTTTTTTGATTCAGTGATAATTACAAGTTGGGCGTCAATTTGATTATAATCAGGGGGTCATGAAAAATTCAAAATTGCGATAAAAAGTAAAATAAAACTGATCAGGTGTAAAATTTTGCGCTGATCCCGAATCTGTGCTCAGATCTGTAAAATTCACTATAATTTCTGAGATAATTGGAAAAAACGATATTTCCCAAATTTTTAAAATCAATTTTCGCAAAAACCGTAAATGTTTTTGTATTAATTGTTTTGCAATTAGATGAGAAATTAAATTTTGCATCGATTGATATGACCTTTGTAGGAGTGGAGTTTTATTGGCTTTCGGAAATTAACGCCAAATAAAGGTAATGTGCGAATTTTTGGGTTTTTTTGTTGAATTTTCACCATGTTTTAGAGAACAAATAGACTTTCCGAAAAGATTTTTAAAAATTTTAAAAGGCTGTCAGGTTCAAATTTTTGTGAGCTTTCCGGATCTGCCATTGGTTTTTGGTTATCTAATTAGAAGAGGTGTAAAAATCGCATTTTTGAAATCTGTTTTTAGACAGAGTTTTTCCGTTTTTACGTTTTAAGCTCCTATTATAAGCAAAGCTTGCTTCAAAATCTAGTAGAAAAAAATTCCTTGCTTCCTGAGATAAACTAACTAAACACTTGTTAAAAACTATTCCTTCAACTTATTTGTATTGCAAGAAAGATTACAAAAATACATTTCTTACTCTAAAGTTTTTTCATTTAAGGCAATCAAAAACTCACCTAACTTTCCAGGAATTGGCGATAAATCCAAATGACCAAGTTCATCTTCTTTAATATTAAAAGACCTTCAAAATGAGGGGCTGGGTGTCTTATAAGACTATTATTTGCACGATTTATTACTGACTAAAGTTCATCCTTTCTCAGGCACAAGGTACTAATCAACATCGAGGAATAATAGAAGATATTCTATTTCCAAGTATTATTACTGTATTTTTATTGACCAGCAATAGTCAGAAATACAATTTTCTAAATTAATTTCACAATATCTGGACTCTAGTTCTCTCATTTCTTGATGGAACTTTTCTCCCTGCTCGTCCGATATACTTCCGAACGTTCCATCTTTGAAGCAATTCATGTGATGCTTTAAAAAATTTAGCTTTACGCTCATTAGGCAGCCTAAGTTTTTATAAGACTCTATGAGTTCTTTTACCATTGTGTCACTATCAATATGGCGCGTATTTCCAAGGAAATATTGACAAACATTCTTGAAAGCAAACCAGGCTGGTAACTCATTCTCAACTAGCACATATTGGAAAGCTGGATCATCCATCAACTTTCTTATCTGTGGACCTGTGAAGACCCCATTTTCAATTTTTTCACTACTGAGGTGTGTAAAAAAAAATCTTTTCAGAAAGTCTATTTGTTCTCTAAAACATGGTGAAAATTCAACAAAAAAAACCCAAAAATTCGCACATTACCTTTACTTCCTTCTAATATTTTTCGGGATCTAATTGAACTCAATCTTCACAGATCAAAGAAAAATAGAAAGAGACTATATTCGAAAATGTGATCACCCTGAAGTTGTCTCTTGAGTTAAAAATGTTTGCCTTTTTCATGCTCTAAAAATAGTCCTTTTTTTAGAATATCTCCTAAATTAAAGTTAGTTTTTAAAACCACGCAAAATTGAGAAATTTTCTCTGGGTCTTTAATGTTTTAACTAAATTTATGATTCAATTCAACAGAAATTATTTTGTATTGTATTTTGTTTTATCTCTGAGTAAAGTAATATTCAAAAATGTCTATTTAAATATTAGATTTGTGGGAAAAATCACAAGAGAACTTTATTCTTTTTTGTTGAGGCAAAATAGAGAATGCCTTCTATTTCCTAGCTAGAGCTAGAGTCGACAAGATGTAAACAAGAAAAAAGAGCAAACTTGCAAAATAACTCTATAGAGTTAACAATGATTATTTTTTCTATATTTTTTCCCTGATCTATCTTTTCATATTTAATAAGTACTTCAAAAGGGACTCTCTCAAAATGTTGAATAATTTCAATATTGTTTTCCTTGAACTAGTAGTAAGGTTCGTCCTGATTGCATATCGGGAAATTTGTTTGAGTCATAAAATTGTTCAAATTAAGAGAAAATATGGGAACACGAAAAAGATGGGAGGAACCTTTTGTAAATTCTATCTTGGAAAAGTCTTCTCTATGATTTAGGATGCATTAAACAGGTCTTGAATTCTTCTAAATTACTCCTTTCATATAAATAAACGTTTTTCAATGATATAATTTTCCTTATAGACGTTATTATTATGACATATGATCTGAAATGAATTCACAAGTTTTAAATATACAAGTTTAAAATTTATTTGGTGATTATTTGTTTTAATCGATTAATTTATGAAATTTATCTATTTCAACAATTTAGCACAATTCCAGAAAATCTCCCAGTCGAACCTTAATAGTAGTTAGAGAATGATGTGAAATATAAAGTTTTGTTCTCTATCATGTACTCGAGAGTTGTCCTTGTCAGCCACAATAAAAAATTTTAGTTTATGAGAATGAGTTGATTCAAAATGAATTTATTCAACCCTTGAAGACCCCTAAAGAGATATTTGTTTCATGACTCGCGTGAGTAGAGATAGGATCTTTTATCATACACACTGATTACTAGAGCACCATAGACTTTGCATTTTTTTCTAAAAAGTAGCAAAAGTAGCAAATTTGGTGCTCTACTGCTTACAAATCTACAGTTATTTTGTTACTTTTAGTTATCGATAAAGAATTAGGTCAATTTTTTGATCCAATAATAGGCTATCTTTGAAGCTTTACCAGAAAAAGTTCACGCGATTGTATATTTAAATTCTACAGCTCAAAGTTATCATAATCTTTATCTATGACCCTGGGAAATAGCTTGCAAAAAAACAAAAATCAACTGTTTGGTTGAATCAATATTGCACAAATTTACCGAATAATAGATTTCCTATCGAAATGGTGGTAAACAAATTATTTTCGTAACATAGATAACCCAGTGTGTCTTTAAGGGTTGAATTCGAATCATGAAGATATTAATTTTTATCTCGAAAAAGTGGAGGAATGGTTCAAAGTTTGAAGAGGTTGAATTTTTCAATTTTTTCATTAGAATATTCGTCCTTTCAATTTTCAGTTTGGAGCTTCCCAAATTAAAGTTATTAACTCCCTGGAAGTTTACAACAAGAGCTGGATAGGGGATGTTTAATTAACATAGATTTAGTCAAGAATTAAAAAGAAATCAGTTTACTCTTTAATTGTTTCCATCCCATACTACTGTACTATGTAATACATAGTATGTATTAGTAAGTGAAGATGATGTAAATTTCTGTTTAATTACTAATCCAACTCAGATGGGTTTTAATATTCTTAATACATGCAATACATAAATAAATGAGAAGATGATAAACTCGAATTTTGAATTTATTTTTCAACTTGTCTATAAATAAATTAAAAATTATTTCTTCTAATTTCACATGTTATTTCAGACATTGATTCTTAATGAAAATTTAAAACTTTAAAGTAAATTAAGAAGCAAAAAAAAATTCCAAAGCAAACGAAAACAATAATTATTGTGAGGAATAGATTTCATCTAGCATAGATTCTAAAGAATTTCATTTTTTATTTTTTTTTAAATTGATATTTTGCTCGAATTTTATTATTTCTTATTAAGATGGCAGTGTCAGTGTCAAATTTGCTTTTTTGGTGAAAAATCTTTCAAATATGTTATTATTACTTCCAAGTAATCCTTGAGGGTTTTCGTGGAAATAGTTGATCCTTAAGAAATATATAAATAGGACAAATATATATATAAAATAGGCGAAATAAAATTTAGCAATTCTTTCATCCTGTAATTTTAATACAAAATCATTGTTTCTAATGTAAGCAATGGAAAAATAGGTTTTTAGATCATCAGGACTTCGTTCAAAGTAATAAAATTCAAGGGTCATTTAATCAAGACAGTAACTTGAGTTTTTTCACTTTGCATATGAAGCATTTCTTCTAGAGTTTTCTCTTCTATTATGTCTATAGATCATTCAACGATTTTATTTTTGTGATCTAAGAAGATAATAAAAATATTTATTTCATGAAAATGTTTGCCAATAATTTTTGCTGTTGTTAGACGCTATGGGTGATATTCCTGTGGGATATATATTTTTTCTTGTTAAAATTTAGCAGAGATTCGTGGAAAGATTGATGATACCAAAATATACTTCGAATAAATGTTGAATATTCACTAGTTAACATTTAAGAAGTATTGAAGTTAAAATACTGAGATGGTTTGAATTTTTTCTGTCTGAAAAAATCCGAAAAATTGCCAAAAATAAAACTATTAAAATATGTAGGATTTCTTCACAATAAAACAAATCTGAACATCATTTAAAGGTATGAGGAGAATCAAACTATATTTTTCCAGGATCATTAGACAAGGAAAATTATTCATATTCATTTTTTTGGAAAAAAACCATCATTTTGTACTGAAATTGGATCATTCTCGTTTTCCAAGCAGTTAAAATGATCGAAGAATAGAAAATAGACTTTCACACGTTAATGGAGTGTTTTTTCTAAAATTTCTGCGAGCATTTGAAAATTTTCGATATCTAGCCTGGGTCAGAATCTGAATGGGCTCTTCAGGGGAAATCGAATGATTAATAAAACATATGGTCCGAAATCTATTTAAGAACTGGTCGCAATAGAAACAATGATTTTGTATTAGAATTAACGTGATGAAAAATTTGCTGAAATTGATTTCGGCCATTTTTCTCATGATAGAAAGTTGAATATTTTTCCATAAATTATTTTCAAAATACTATAAGTAAAATATGTCTTACGGATCAACTATTTCTTTCAAAAGCCTTTACTTTTCCGATGACTACTTGGAAGTAATAATATCAAATTGGAGAAAATTTTTACGAAAAATGGAACTTTGACACTATCATTGTCACTTTTAATAGAAAATAATTATTGATAAAAATTTATATAATTCGAAAAAAATATTTATTCTGAAACACATTTTCACCCAGGGAAAATAAAATTGATTTAAAAAATCTGTCCCTAACCAACATGTTTGGTCTTCTTGTCTATTGGTGATAGACCTTGAAATCAACAAAAATTTTGAACTCAGTTTAAATAAATGTAAAAATCACACCAGCTCGAAATTTAAAATTTCTCCAAATTTTTTTTTCTTTTTTTACAAACCAGTAAAAGTTTACCTTATAAATCGGTTACTTTGATAAAAAGATCATGAATTCCCATGAGAGAAGCGCTTCATTATAAATTCAGGCAATTATGTATGAGTAATTATGTTTAGAGACCTGCTCTACATCTGTTTCAGAAACATTATCAGGACTTAGAAATAGATTTTTCAAGTTCAAATCTGATTGGAGGCAAATTTTGAAATAAATTTTCCAAAAAATTTTCTTTCCTGACGTAACAATTTTTGCATAACTTTTATTTGCTTTTTCTGCTTATTACGGCTTATAAACCATCAGATTCATTCGATTTTTCCTATTTTTTTGGTTGACCGGTGCCCTAATGATGTTTGTTACCAGACTTAAATTTAAGAAATCTCTTATTCAGGTCAAAGGGAGAAAATATACACCTCTAGTTAACTGTAATTTATGTTGAAATATAACCAATACATTTCACGAAAATATCTTAAAAGAAAGAAAATTTTCACACAAATAACTTAAATTGTCTTGAATATTTCCTCTCTAAAAGCATTTGGTCATCATGATTTTAAAGGAAGGAAACAGAAACATGAAGGTAATTGAAGCCTTCCGTCTTTTTAACATTCACGCATTGGGTGAAAAAAATTTCCTTTTTTTAGAAATTTGGACAACAACTTCTTGTAATTCTTCTTGAGATTTTCTTTCCAAAAACAAAAAATAACTCTTTCCATGTGTGCTAGGAAGATATCTCTCAGATATTTATCAGATTTCCTCAGGCTTCAAAATAATCCACTTATTATGAGGGTAGAAGAACATCCCTTTTTCCATTAACTTTATTGACTTTTAGGCAAAAACGTCATGATTTATTTCTTTAATTTTTCTCCTTTTTTCAGTTCTTCTCTGCTTTCCTTCAATCTAAGGCCAGGTTGTATGAAGATTTATCGCAAAACTCTCAAATTTACCATCAAGAGATCAGGAATGGAAAAGATTTTTTGAAATCCAGATTAAAAGAAATTCTTTTTCAAGAATTTTTCAAATATTTTAGACTTTCAAGCAGAAAAAAGGATCAATAAATCGACTTCTACACGTTCTCCTATCTCTGGGAGAAAAAGGGTAGTACAATTTCTTAACCCTTTTCGGTGCCGATGAACATATAATATTTAGGAAAATTATAATTGAGAATAAAATGTTTGATTTACTTGTCAGACTATGATTCTTTGAAAATATCTTTATATATATTTTCTTTCAAGGATTCTTGAAGTAACTGGATTTACATAGCAATATTCAATTCGACCATCTTTAGATCGAAGCTCGAAAAGATACCTCGGCGATTTCATCAATTGGATTTACTCAAGAGAAGATTTACAATTTCATTCATAGACAATTCATTGCAACAATTTTTATTAAATATTGAACCAGGAATTGAGACTGACGAGACCTGGCGAAATGTACATATCTCTATAAAATATAATTCTTTTGTTAATATTTTAATTTATTAATATCTCCAGTTATCCTGACGTATATGAAAATTTACGTTGATTTTTATCTATTAGGAAATTGTCTACAGGATCGAATGATCATCTACATAAGGATACCGCGGTTACTAGACATCTTAAACAGGAAATCATGCAGCTTCAATTTCAAATTTCTCAGTTTTATACAAAAACCCTGGAGATGACAGCATAGATGTATGGGTAAAGGAGAAATTCTTTATCAATCAATAAAAACCCAATCTATGTGTTCAGAAAAACTATTCCTATAATCTTCAACTATCTTGGCCTATGTGAGCTTTTTCACTTTTCTCTCCACTGTTGCTATTTAATGGAGAGTTTTGGTGTTTTTTAAGCTTGCATTTATCCTTAATTCTTAAACTTTTACTATTTCTTTCAAAACTAGTTATAGTATGATTTTAATTTTTAAAGATTACGAAATTTGATTTTACACTTGTGATAAAATATTTTCCCAAGCTCAAACTAAAAAGCCCGATTTGGCTCTTAAGCAATAGATCTGTTGGATTGATGAGCTATGCCCAAGTTATAAGAGCCTGAGACGGATTAACTTTTTTACTTAATAACTTTGAGTTTGCTGCAAAAATCAATATTTTACACTGTGATAAAAATGTAATAATGTTTATTCTTTCATATTTTATTGAAAGCCAGTTAATACTGTATAGTAGATGAAAATTTAGGGCTTTTTAGAGAAAAAAAAATCGTGACTACTCAATTCTTTACTAGATCATATTTTCTAAATTATGTATCTCAGACAATTTTTGAAAATTTATTTTAATCACTCATTGATTTTTAGTATCATAATTAGTCAAGGAAACCGGCTATCACCATAAAATTTATGATAAACTCATAATTTTTTAGGGATCTTGGGCAAATATTTTTATCGATTTCGAAGATTTGAACCAATTTGATACACAAGTTTCAGATTATCATTAGTTAACAGAATGGTTTTTTACTTATCGTAAAAGTGGGCCTCATGATCTAGATTCCAAAAGTTGATCAAAGTCGATTTCTTGAGAATTTAGTGAAAATAATTAATTAATTAATTCCTATCTTATATTAACTAACAATTTTTTTGGAAATAGAAACCTTTAAAAAATGCTCAGATATCAAGAAAATTATTGTTGATAACTAGAAAAAAATATTTATTATTTAGTAATCCAATAAAATCTTAAATATTTTTGAGGGTTTTTTTATAAAAAATATTGAATAGCTCAGGTTTAAGAGGCTGATATTTTTGGTAATTCATTGGTTCCTCTATGGTCTTCGAATCGATTTTTTATGGGAATAAAATTTGTTGAAATTCTCTGTTATAATCGGCACAGGGATAGCTAACGTTAGGACACCAGCAACAGCACAAATTGAACCGATTAATTTACCCCATGGACCGACAGGATATTTATCACCATAACCAACTGTACACATGGTTATCACAGCCCACCAAAAGGCGTCCGGTATTGAAATGATATTAGAATTTTCTACTCCTTGTTCTGCGTAATAAATAGCACTTGAGAATACTACAATACAAACAATGAGAGCTACTAAGAATAGGCTAAGACCTTCAATGCTTTCCTTGAATGTTAGAATTAATACTTGAAGGCCAGCTGAGTGTTTTGTTAATTTGAATACTCGAACGAGACGAATTACTCGAAGGAAGGCTAGACTGGCACTATTTCTTGCACCGCTACATGAAAAATGATATAAGACTTGTATTAAGGTCAGATAATAGGGAAATATTGCAACAATATCTACGTAATTCCTTGGATCAAGCATATATTGCCTTTTGGATGGACAACTGAAAAACCGAGCCATTACTTCGACAGTAAACCAAAATGTACATATTGATTCCATTATGAAAAATTTATCAGCAAAATTTGGTCCCATCGATTCATCACAGTGTGTATTTTGATTACTTGGCAAAGTTTCAAGACAAAACGATATAATTGAAATGATTGTGAAAATAACTGAAATAATTGCAAATAAATAGGCCAAGTTGGACGAGTCTGGTATTTCGAATAATTGCCAGACAATGCGTTTAATTCGATTCTCTGGGAGAATCACTGTATCAAAAACATAACCCTCTGACTTCTTGTACATTGCAATAATTTCTGGTTCAATTTCATAAAAGTCTAGCTCATCAAGAAATATATCGTCTGGAATGTTATGAGGACGTTTTAATCTTCCGCCATACTGATAATAATTGAATATGGCTTCAAAAGTTGGTCGATGACGGTCAAAGAAATATTCCTCAGTTGTTTCATCATAGTATTTGGCGAGTTTCTTTGGATTACCTAGCAGTGTTGTTGGATGCTGCTGAAGGATATCCACCCATGTTTCAAATCTCATCCCACTAACGTTCAGGGTGATTCTTTCGGCAGCATCACAATCAGATTCTTCATCAGGCAACAATTGAGGTCTGAAGGAGAGGGTATTTTCTCTGGAAAATTTGGATTTTGGCTTTTCTTCTTGTAAACTGTCTGAAGGCATATTTTGATTGTTTTGTGACGGAGTTTTTCGTCGTTTCAAAGTTTCAATTCTCTTGAATAAAATTGTCGATTTTTTTTTGAGCAAATGTCGTGAATTAGATCGTTTCAGAATAATCCTCTGTTGAGGCTTTGTGGCTTCACTTATATCTTCGGAAATAAAATTCATATTATTAAGACTGTTTTCAAAGCAGACCTCTGAATAAAATGGTGACTTTATATGGCTAGTCAACTCTGACGATTGAATGAAGGAATTCTCACGGGACTTGATCGAGTCTAGCCGATGTAATGGAAATCCACAACTATCTCGTCTAGTAATAACTGAAGACTCTAATGGTTTCTGTTGTATCCAGAGATGTGAGTTATCTTCTGATATGGTTTGATCATCAGTACTTGTCGAACCATATTTTAAAGCTGATAAATTTTCCATAATTAGCTTAACGTCAGTGTCTGGATCAGATGATTGATTTTGTAATTTCCTCATATTTAATAGATATGATTTTCTCTGATTGCGTTGTTCCTTTAATTTACTATTACATTGGTGTGTATTTGATGTATTTTTTGACAATCGAAATCTATCATCAGGATCCTTATTAAGACCAGTGTATTTTGGATGTGAGTCATCTTCTGAGTAACGTGGATTCCTTCCAATTGATGAAAATGATGGAAAATATATCATGATAATGATTATCTAATTATAAAGAGAATGATAATTATAATTATACAACAGCATACTATTTTCTCTTATAGAATGAATAATACCAGATGAAAGAAATAATCCCATTACATTATTTTTCCTGGCAACGCTATGACATGTTTTTTTGTTTATTTTCTTGAAAAAATTAAACAATGAATAAAGTTGTCCACCAATTATGAGGAAGGCTTTTGTAACTTTGAAATACTCTGTGAATTTTAAAGTGTGTGTTGGATGGATATAATATATGTTGATTATTAGGATCTTCTTCATTCACTAAAAGATATTTTTAACCAATCACAGGCTAGCTTCATTCTTATTGGTTCACTTTGAGTTGACAAACTTTGAATAGTTAAGGCTACACGTGAATTTCATCAAAAAAGACAAGCATTTTTTAAATTTCACACGTAATAATAATTATTATTATCGGATTTAAAAGATTAAAATTTTATTTCTTTATTAATTTTTTTACTAACAACGGATTCCTTTTCCTTGTTTATGTATCTAGGGTTTTGTTCTAACAAGAATTTGGATGAATGAACATTTTATTACATTTATTTCAATCTTGTAGAGAAAATAACATATAACGAGGATATTTCACGTAATCAATCTATAGCTTGAAAAAGAAGTTATTAAAAACCCTGTCGACTACAAGGAGTTATTCAAATAGTAGTTTTAATAATATTTTACACCCTTTATTAGATTTTTTAGTAAAATTGAGACAGACATTATAAGAGTTTAATATTCTTTCATGCATATTTACTAATCGAGCACGTGGTAAAATTGATTGGATGAAGCCGAATCGTTCATAAATATAACCATTCTCGCATTATAAACTTTTGGGTTAGAAAAATTCACTTTTACTATTCTCTATGAAATATTTTCAAAATTCTGAGAGCTTTGATTCTATCGTTCAAGATTCGAGGTTCACTAATAATTAAGAGAATAATTTAAAATAAAAAAAAACTAACGAACTTATCCAAATGTATAACTTGCAGGAATCTTCTGTCTGAATAAAACATTTATTTTAGTTTAAAAATATAAATTTATCTTTTTCACAAGATAAGGGTGCACTGAGTAGTAGGCTGTATATGAAGCAACTTGCTTAAAGCAAGCACTATCAATGGAGATTTTAGAATTGAATAACATTTATTATCATTTTTATCTTGATTCCCAATTAAGTGGAAGTAATAAAAGAATCCCTCAGAAAGGTGAAAATATTGTAGGCTTTGGCAAATTATTACAGGTTTTTTTCGAGTTAAAAATAGTAGTCGTTTTTTACGATTGTAACCGTATTACTTATGATTAAAATTTTCAAACATATGAGAGATATCGCATAACTAAAACCCACATTATAATTAGACTTTGACGAAAAAAATAATTAGATTAAAAAATTTATGAATTTCGAAAATTTTTTTAAACGAACGGAATTATATCTATGAAACATCAGAGAATGATATTATGAATGTATTAAGTTGTTGTGGTAACTTATGTTTGATTAAAGAACGTAATTGTTAGGCGTGAGAGTTGGAATCTAGGAACAGGCATGAGTTCTATAAAAATTGAAGAATTTAAATTACAGTCGGTTTCAAAACACAAGATACTTCAAGTCTTGAATTTTGTTCACAGAAAATCAATTCCATTGAAGTATCCAATGTTAATTAAGCTACTTTAATAATCCTACTTTTAAAAGCGAGAAACATAAAAATCTCTTTCGGAAGTAATTAAAAGACTTTTGAAACTGAACTACGGTACTTAATTTTTAAGTAAAATCATGAAATTATTGCTTCTAATTTTCCTTCAAGATGAATCAGTCGCCCTAAAAACATAAAAAGGTCTATATTAAATAGAGCAAATTTCCTTAAGCATCTGTGCCGATCAGCTCACTGATTTACACGAGGCTAGGAATCAATGATTGTGTAGGAATTAGACTTTGGAGATCTAGCTCATTTTTTTATACATTTTTCAAATTTTGAATTTTGTAATAAAAACCTAGATTCCCAACTTCATAGCATTGAACAGTTTGTGGTAACATAACATTGCAGGTGGTATCGTAACATAATTTAATTATACTTACACGTAAAATCTTCTTCGATTTTCGGGAGATAAAACGTTTCAGTGTCTACAAAATTAGTTTCTGAATATCCGTCAACCACTTCTAATACAGATTCTAAATATACACCTAGTTTATATGAAGATGAAAATATAAAATCTAAACCTATCAGAGTGATTGATAACGTTCCTGAGACTCTCAGTACCGAAGAGGCTTCGGAAAAATATGTTATACCGATCAAATCTACTTTAACTACACCTAGTTAATATGAAGATGGGAATTTATGATTTTAACAAAATTCTTAATTTTTTCATCAAGAAATCAAGTTTGATAAGGATTTCTTGGAATCTAGATCATGAGGTTCTCTTTCAGAATACAGAGAAAAAATCACAGTTTTTAGAACTATGATGAAACTCATTGAACTTGAAGAACAAGATGTATTAGATTTGAATTCGAGATTGAGAATTTGTAAGCCTCAGAAGTTCAAGCTAAGCAAGGGAAATATTGTTCCTTCACAAATTCAAAAACTCCGAATTTCAAAATGAATGTAAAAATTGAATTTGCTTTAAATATATTCCTATAAAGTATTTTAAAAATGGACTAATTCTGAAAATTATATTCATATCATGTAACACATCAGTCCGAAATTAAGATACTTTCCTTTTGTCTCCCATGAACCGCCTCGGTGATTATGAAAAAAGACCTTGTTCGAAAACCATAATTCATGAAATATGATGTTAAAATCAACATTTTATTCTAATGAATGTCGTTTTCCCAAAATGAAATTCAGTTGTAAACTATTGCTAGTGGTTATAGATGGATTTCTTCCATTGCTTTCAAATGCCTTTTCTCGTAACAAGGGGGGAGGG
Organism: Gyrodactylus bullatarudis; assembly: GCA_012064415.1. NCBI lineage: Eukaryota > Metazoa > Platyhelminthes > Monogenea > Gyrodactylidea > Gyrodactylidae > Gyrodactylus > Gyrodactylus bullatarudis. Next base: position 137,684 of record SSNU01000126.1, read on the forward strand.
GTAGTGAAATTAAAATTTTGATTGGATTTGTTATTTGGAAGAGAATGTGCTTAAATGATGACGATTTCGCTTTTTCTATCCTAGGAAAATTTATTGAATTTCCATCTTTTATCATTGGAACATATATTTTTTATTTCAAACTAAATATTTCATTATTTCTGAATGAGGGTATATTGTAATAGTAATTGATTTCATTATCCAAATCTTCAGTTTAATTCGATCACATGAGTCTTGAATAACTTGGTTATTCGAATCAAAACTTTTTCGATAAATAAATTATTTTACCTTTTTACAAAAGAATTAACAAAGAACCAATAATCTTTCTAAATTTGAATAGGTCTAAACATCGGTATAACACCGATATAAACCTAAAGCTAGTTGACATGAAGAAGAGAATTTTCTCCGGATTCTCCAGAAAAAAATAATTTTTTGAATTCTAAAACGAAATGAGCTAATAAGATATGGTTATTCAAAAAAATTCAATCTAACCAAAATTAGGCCGGTTTTCGAATTTCGATAATGCACCAAATTTCCAAAATTTTTATCATGATGATGATTCGAAGCAGTCAAGTGATGATATTTGGGATCAAAATTAGACAAAGGATTCGAATTTGGCCATAGAAATAGCGAAGATCTTACTGTTTCTGAGAAAAAGTTTAACTTCCAGATTTTGGATAATTTACCTTCGTGATAATCGAAAAATTCAAATGGTTCGATTTCCCACACTATTGAATTTCAGTGAACTTCTACAGGTAAATTCGAATTCTTCGTTCAATGTTGATCCAAAATATCATTATAAAAATTTTCGGTTCAAAAGTGGAAATTTGGGGCATTATCGAAATTCGAAAAACGGCCTAATTTTGGTCAGATTGAATTTTTTCGGGATTTTTTTGAATATCCACATCTTATTATTAGCTCATTCCGTATGAAGAAAATAAATGTGAAAAAATCAATTTTTAAAGAAATTATGACACATTTCAAATCCATAAGTAGCACTTAGAATTAAAAATAATTTTGATTTCAATCTGAGAGAGTGATCAAAAGTTGATTTTTAGGATCACAATAAGACAATAAAACTGGTTATCGCCATAACACTGTAAATAAATCGAAATTTTTCAGTGATCTTAAATAATCGATTTTCAAGTAGTTAAAATGGTCAAGAATCAAAATCCAATTTTCACACGATAATGAGATGATTCTCGAAATCTGATTCAGCTTATTTGATTTCTTCGTCTTCTTCGAACTTTTTGTCTTATAATGATCTAAAATTTCTGTATCAAATTGTTTTAAATCTTCAAAATCGGTAAAAATTTTACGATCAAAAATTAAAAAACTAGCTTCGAAATATCTATTATTTCAAAAGCTCTTTCCATCATAGAATTCAAATCATAAATTTCTTCCACAGAGTTTTTTATAAGAATGTAGTAAATTCTCATCTCACCTAGCTTTACTTTCATGTAACTTACTCAAGTTAAATTACTTCCATTAAAATTTGTGATAAATTTACATTTGCATTGTTAATTTTTTCCTCCCCATAAATACCTATTGATTTAATCCTGAATAAAACAATCAATCACTCTTGTAATTTGAAATTTTCAAGGAAAAAGTAACCTTGCAGAATCTTCGTCAGATTCAGCAGATTGGTATGACTGATAAACCATCAGATTCATTTTGTATGAGCAAAGAGTATAACACCAAACATTTCATGACCTTAATACATTAGTTACATAAGAATGGACATGAATAAATTGTCTCAAGATTTAGTTTACAAATCAAATACTGTATTCTGAGTATTCTCAAAGGAATTTCAACTGAAAAAAATTAAGTATCGATTATGCTGAAAAATTTCCCTTGGTTCTTATTGAGAAGAGAATAGAAAATTGATTATTTCCATGAATAATGAATGGTTTCTTTAGGTCTAATTTGATTTCGGGATAAGATTCTTTAGAATTTACAAAGTTTTTGTTTGAGTAGATTCAAGTGTTACTTGTCACGAAAAATAATACAATTTTAGAGTTTTTTCATCTTGCTCTTGTAATATGAGAATTGAATACTTTTACTAAAATCGCAATATTTTTCTTCAGATATAAATATTTTTTCTTCAGACAGTTATTTTGAATCTAAAACATTGGGATCAGAAATGTTGTCGATTTGAAGATTTGAAGTGGAAAGATAACGAAATTTGGAATCAAATTAAGACAGATCATTTAAAAATTCGTCATTTTTAATAAAAAGTTAAATTTTGATTTTTCGGGTTATTGATAATTGAAAAATTTTAATGGTTGGATTTCCTAAATAATTATGATGGCCATTTTTTCAAAACTTCAAAGGCCAAAGACGAATGATTTGTCTGATTGATCCAAAGTATCAGTATAATTGAAATCAAAAATAATTTGAGCTCAAAATATTGAGTAAATTCAAATAATTTCAACCGACACTAAATTTCAAAATAATCTAAATTTGTCATTCGAAAGACAAATCAAGGAGACCATTTGCATGAATTGATAATTCATTCTGGCAGAGTATCAAGGAGAAAATAATTTGAATTTAGAGGAAAACAAAATCAAGTGTATGTACACTAACAAAGGTTGAAACATGAAACTGTCTCTGTTTAAATGTAATGACTTTTCTAACTTGGCTGAAAACTTTATCAATTTCTGTGCAGTGGTAATGAAGGGCATTGCTTTAAAGTATGCTGCATATCGTGAAGAATTGTTTCTATATACACTTTTTTCCTTTATCATGATAATAAAGAAGCTAAAGTGTGTGTTGCTTCCTTCTTCTTCCAACCTAAAATGTAAAGTCTATTGCCTATACATTTTCTTCCTATTGAGAAATAATACACATCCCTGAAGAGGGATAGAACGTAAATGACGGTACTTATTTTGTCTGATTCTGAATTTATTTTTTACTTAATATTTTATTCCTTAGAATGTTTACAAATTTAGGCTGGGTAGCTTGATGAATCGAATTCCTCGTACCAATAGAATCATAATGTTAATTTACTGAAGAATGAAAACAGTATTGCCATGCCTTTTAGAAATTGTCTTTATCTCCGAATTTAAATAATCTAATTCGGAAATAACCCTGATTTATAATGAGTAGTACACAGTTGAAGTTAAAATAGAGAAAAATATTCCTCAGAGTTTTGTTGAAATCCCTTGAAATCCAATTTGATGGAAGTTGTCTTCTCACAGCTAGACGTTAGCAATTCGACCATAAGAGAGTCTATTCAATTCACAATGTAAGCACGCATTGTCCTAGATAGGTCTTGTCAGCCCTATTACTCATCACTTCTATAGTCTTGACACCACACAGTGTTTTTTTAGACATTCAACCTTTTCCTCTCTCTCTCGGTGAACTTTTATTAATCAAAAAAGTGGCACGAAATTGTCGTAAAGTGGCAAAAAAGTGGCAATTACCAAAATAGTAAAATTTTGGTGTTATACTTAACTACTTACTAGTAAATTTACACTAGGTTTTTTACACAACTCGTAAGCAGACATGAATGAAAATGAAACTAAGGCGACCACGCTAGACTTTGAATATTGTTTAGAGTAGTACCCACGCACGTAGTCAACCAATGAGATTGATTCTCAGTCTACACTTGGTACCAAATGAAAGAGAAGTATTGATTTCATACATGGATATGTTACGACCAATGTAGAAACTTTAATCAGTGTATACAGTGACCGATCAGTGTATACAGATATATGTAATACAAACATACGAACACATTGTATTGACCAATGAAGTCATTCATTACGCATGCAGATGTAACCAATCAGAAGATGATTAGAAATAATTGATTAGGAATAATTGAATTTTCCATATTAAATTTTTCACAAAAAGTGGCATTTATTAAAAAAAAGTGGCATCTAGTGGCTATAGTGACAAAAGTAGCAAATTTGGTGCTCTAATCATAACCTTATTCAAATCGTAACTAAACCCACTCGCAACACCAATGTGCTGGATCTCATTTTTTCTAATGTCTTCCATGAAGCCTATCCAAGTACTGTTTCCTTTTCAGATCATAATATTATTTTCTTTAATCTCTCTTGCTCTAATTAGATTAATGATTATAATCATTCTCAGTATTATCTTTAAGAAAAAAAACTGTCGACTATAAGAAGCGTAAAGTTCCCGTTCTTCAATTTTATTTTCTAAAAACTCGTTTAATTGTGATTTATTTTATTCGATTCTTAATGAATCAACTCGTATTACCGAGAACTCTCATAAGTTCTTTCATTTCTCCACCAATATCGATTGTGTTGCTCTCGAAGCTTTTGAAGACTCTGTAATGGCTGACCTCAGATCTAATCCTCAAAGGGGCTGGTCTAAGTAGAGAAAACTTCTCAATATCAATAAGTCCTTATCCATTAAAAATTTTACCTCGCTCCCGGACCAGGAATTCTGTAATGGGATTAATCTTTACTTTGAAAACTCTTTCGGTGATGCTTGTAGTTATCAATCAATTCCCTGATTATTCCGTCCCTCCTTTTATATCAGTTGATGACTTTAAAAACATCTTTAAATCTTGCAAAAATCCCAATAGAATTGATTTCTAATTTAATTCGTTGAATCTTTTAAATTTCTTTCCAATAATTTCCTAATTAATTTATGTGATTATTTAAATATTTGTATTCGTAATTGTTTCATCACTGAGGATTGGCTCATAGTTAGAATTATTTCAATCCCTAAAATTAAAAAATACTCTGATTTCTCTCATCTGCCTCCTGTTCTCTTATGTTCTCCCCTATCTATTATTGACCGTTTTTACGGAAATCAAGTCCGCATTGTCAACGCCTTTCCCTGATGGCTCTAAGCATGGTTTTCTATCGGGCAGAAAAAAAAATGTGTAAAGGTTTTGATGATAAGATTTGCGAAAGGGAACAGTTTAATGTTGGCAAATGAGTAAGTACATCCAGATGGTCACTGGACTTGTTATTTGCTTGTTTTGGACGCGAAAAAAGACTCCCTATTCCATCACAAAAGTTGGGAAAAAGCTTTTTTATGAATATAAAAATCAATTTCAGTCAATATCTTTTGATCAAAATCTATGTACGAGTAACCAAGCATTGAGAATTCTTCAGCGAAAAAGGCTCTTTCGAATGAATGTTGATAGAAAAAAAATTATTATTTTTGCTCAGAAAATTTTATACAGAAACTCTACTCATAAGTATGATAATGCTTTCGAAAAATAAATTTAATGGGAGCAGAGGGTAATTTTTGGTTCACAAGTCATAGGTCTAAGTGTATTGATTGGTTTTCAATCTGATTGTTTAAAATTGTATTCCATTCTTGAGATTTATATGAAAATATTGAGATCTTTGCAAGAATCATTGCAGAAATGACATTTTTTATTAACAAAAAAGCACATATCAACAAATAAAAATCAATTTGAATCCACGGGTTTGTTTTGCAGTATTTTTGGATTTTAAACTGGAGACATTTTTGCTTTTAATGTAGATGAGATTTACGCACTTTTCCAGCACGAATATATTCGATGTTTGACTTTAAAATACAAAAATGAAAATATTTCCAAATAGCATGAATTTTTCGTTTTATCAACAAGAATTTTTATATTTTTAAAGATAAATATCAATCAACATTCTTGGCTTAAAAATGTAAATCAAAACTGATTCCTCTAAAACGTATTGCAGAGATGGACGTCGGGATAGAAGGAATTTATAATCTGCTCTCCAGTGAAGCTGAGAATCCGTTCATTCTTGAATTTACTCTTCTTCCTGATAGGATTGAAGGTTTTCTTATAAATTCTTAACTTTTTTTGGACTTTACCCTGCAACACATGGTGGGCAAAGACCTTTTCAATATTCTTGATCTCCTCTTCGCTCATTTGATAGCAAAAGTAACTCTCATGAATAAGTGTCATTGGCTCTTCATAGTAAGTGAAATAAATAAAATCTTCCTCAAATTCTTCCGTATCATAATGTTCCAAAGGATTAAATTCATAATCGTAATCCGCATCATCGGCGAGAGTTAGGTCTTCAAATTTAATCTTTTCATCGCCGCTTTCATTCAATGAAATCACTTGGTTCGGAATAACCTTGGTATTAATGGGTCTAAAAGTTTTAAGAAATTTATTGAATTCATTCTTTTTACAAAAGCCACAACTGTACTCTTCAACTGTGAATTTCTCTTTTAGTAAATTGAGCTCAGCTGGCTTAGGAACACGACCTTCTTTGGCAATATCCTGTTTCCTCTTCTCAATGGTAATTTCTCTAAATAACTCGGCAAGAGCATTGTAGGGGGGATTCGATTTGTATCTGGCTTGTATCCTATCTTGTATAAGCGTTTCTAAATTTGATGGTAGAAGCTGCTGAGGAGGTATAGCCAAGACGACACGATAAAAAAGTGCCATGTGTAAACGAACTTTTTGATCTGAATCTTGGTTCTTTCTACTAAGCCAGTCCATATAGTCCTCCAGATTCATTATTTATATAGTTGAAAATAAAAGTGAAATTTTTTATCAAGTTTCTATAAATCATTTTAAAACTACGAAGTTGATCACTTATTCCCTAATCCAATTATTCTGCTAGTAATTCCAACATAAAAGTCTATTCTAATATATTTTCTCATGTATTGATCTTTCAAGAATGAATATCTTTTGAGCAATGTTCTTAACTACTGACTCAGTAATGTAAAAGTAGTTTTAGATATTAGAAAAAGGATTGTTATTCACAAAATGTACATTTCTTATTTAATAATAATATTTATTTAATGTAGTGACACATGAATTAGGATCACAACAAAACTCTTCAATAAATAGCTCATATATCCATGCTTCCATCATCTGCATTTTTATACAAAATTTAAAAATTAGAAATTGAAGCATCATGATTTTTTTAAACATGTCTGATCATCTCTGTATCTTTCTTAAAGTGATCCTTTGAGCTTGTTGATAATGGTGAGTCCGCAGTCATACTAATTTTAGCAAGTCCTTATGAAATGTATATTAATTGTATCAATAATGTAATTGTAATTTTTATCAATAAGATTAACGAGTCGTTTTCTTAAATCATCACTGAAACTGTTTCCTATTCTTATCTTCTCTCGTTCATCTCTGTCGACAGTGTCAACAATATCATTCACATCATAAGACAAATTGATGAATTTTTCCACAAATCTGTTAGGATAACTAGTTATCAACTACTGTTAAGTCTACTATAGGTCTGTTATGTTATAGGTCCTCAAAAAGACTGGAAAAGCATATTTTAGCCAGTTGCCATTTATTGGAGAGTTTTTCGTGTTTTTACTAAAGTTAGTTGATATGAAGTTGGGAATTTTTACAGAAATTTCGATATTTTTATCAAGAATTTGAATTTTTTAAAGATTGACCATATTTTCATAAAAAAAATTTTTTTTCAAAACTTTTTCGTAAATGTGGGCAACTCGAGTAGGATTCCAAAATATCTTTAGAAAATTTAAATTCTTGATAAAAATATCGAAATTTCTGTACAAGAAACGTACATTTGGTCTCAGTATATCTTTTTTTCTAACAATAATAATAAATAATAAGCTAAAAAATGAACGGAAATTATTTTCTATCATGATCGTTTATTAGATGGGAACATTTTAGAACAATAATTTCGAAATTAGTTAAGGCCTAATCTTGGTTCTCCTCAAATCAAAAATATTATGGTTGAGCACTCAATAAGTACTATTACTCATTGAGTAGAGTCATAAATTTTTATTAGGTCATACAAAAATACCTAAAAACGCTAGAAATACATTTAAAAGTGTAAAACAAATATTTTGGTCTTTTAATCTTTTATACCTCACCTATTTTAGAGGAAATGGAGTGAAATTTTATTGAAAAATTAATTTTATTGGAAAACATCTTTTCAGGTAATATTCTGTTTTGATAGTTTGAATGATGTAGGAAATTCTCATAAAACCTCTGGTATGATTGCAATCATTCTCTTTATCCTATGATAATACCGATCGAATACAATCCTCCTTTGCAGTTGATTTCTTGCCCTCATTGAGGAAATTATCAGGGATTTCAGAGCAAAGAAAACATCATACCAACTGACAATTTCATCTTTCAATCGTAAAGTACAAGAATCTAGGTAATTGTCACAATTCTTTGCAATTATTTCACCCTCGCGACAGTTGAAGCAGAAACTTTGCACCAATTTTATCTTACGATCCTCTTCAAGGAGAATTATCTTTGGTAGATATTCATCCTCAAGTGTGACAAGTTCAATTTTTCGATATGAAGACATGATAAATTTTCCATACAGTTCTGTAATACATGGAGAATGTTGGGTTTCCAATTTGTGATTTTTAGCAATCTTATTGATCTGTTCAAACATTTTGACACTATCAATTTTTGTCATTTTAAAACATTCATTATAGATGGATTCAAATGGAGAGGCCCCTTGATACCTTCGGCCACATTTGCAGCTTTTCGACTTGAATAATCGATGCCAAATAATAGTGGATATGTTTGGATCAACAACAGTTATTTTAATGACCAAATCATCTGAGACCATAATGTTCATAACACTAGTAGTCTGGATACGGTCAGATTTTCGAATTGTATAAAATTTCAAGTCTTTAAACGGGGTACTTTTAATGATATCCCTGAAACGTTCAACATTTGTTGAGTCTGCATTTGGTTTAGGGTTTATCTTCTTTTTCGATAGCAAACTTTCCAAGAAATTCATGTCCGACTCAAGACCTGCATGAAACTCTAATTCATTCATTATTTCTCCACCAGTACTCAAACCTACGAATTTGATGATATTCTTTTCAGAAATACTTCCAGCATTTTTGTATATATCTCGCATAGCAGTCTCAATATTCTCATATCGATAACCTATTTTTGTTTCATCGTCTCTTAAATAGTAATAACCTTTAGTTTTTGACAAGTAATCTTTCTGAGCAGCATCTGGCTTCAAATAATTCACAGATGGTTTAATTTTCTCATATACCAACATTGATGTCTTGACAGCAATCAGAAGAGTGGATATTTTAATTTCTTCATAAACCCCATTGATTTCCTTCAGCGTTTTCACAGGGCATTCAATGTAGAACTTTTGGCCGTGCAAATTGTCCACAAATTCATTTTCATTTGTTTTCTCATTCAACTTGGTAATGATCTTTCTCATCACTGTGCTAATGCCGATAAACGACGGCTGAATAATCTCATCATTGTAAATAGATTTAGAGCTGTTTTTCTTCATTTCAATTTGTACTCGCGAGACAAAATCATCATTTTCATATTTTGTAGTTCTTATTGAGTAGTATGGGTTCACCTTTTTCTCAGAAATTTTACTCTCTGTGTTATAACGAATGTGATAAGAGGATTTTTCATCGACCTTATCGAATGTATTACATCGTTGTTTTAAGGACATGTCAGTTTGATACTCTTTCACATCTACTATAAACTTTTTATCGTAATTTGAAATGACTCTTAGACAGATTCTCCGATCCTTCAGGTCAGGTAATGCTATCCCGTTAGTATTATCTGATTCTTTTGAAGTGATTTCCTCAATAATACTTAAAGAAGATTGATAAACATAGTCAGTAGGCACTATTTTTGCCTTGATAACTTTCTTATTGCTCTTGTCAGTATCGAGATAAAAGTTTATCAATCTTTGATCGTAAGATGAAGTGACTTTCTGGTCGAGATTCTCTTTAGACTTGTTCATCTTGACAAAGACCGTTTCATAAAACTCCTCTTGTGTAGTTTTCTTATCTTCAATCAGAATAGTTTTCACTTTTCGTGTGATTAAAAAGTAATCTGTGATAACTTCGAGAAATCGTCCTCGGAATTTTGTTGCCTCTTTGAAAATGGTTGTTAGATTGGGCTCATCCAAAATAAGCTTGAATTTCTCATTATTCTTTGTCTGATCAAAGAAAACCTTTCTAGATGAATAGCTATCTTTTTCTTGGCTGATTAAATTGCCAACTTTTAGAATGGATATTTCTTCTTTGAATTTCTCCCCGGTCACCTCTTCATGCATTTCTTGTATACAATCGCCCATTTTATTGATGATCACATTCTTGGTCCAATCATGCTTGACATTCTTTTCCTCTGGGTCGACATATTTAACCATTAGTCGGGAATCATCCTGATAAATATAGTTACTACATGAAGTATTGATAATGGAAAAGCAGGGCAGTTCAATGATGACGATTTTATCGCGGTTGAAAAGGATCCTAGGCCCAGCCGAGACATTACCGATATAGGACTGCATCAAAACAGGATCACTGCAATGGGAATGGTTGTTAAGACAGTCGCGATTCTTCATTTCATTACATTCCTCGCATTTGTTTGGAATAGTGAAATTCGTCAAACAAGGATTCCATTCCTTGGTGTGAAACAGTTTTTGTTCACTCTTCTCTGTAGTAATTTGCTTACGCATTAACAAGAGAAAGTTTTGACTATTTGCCATCTTACCAATTTCTGGGGCTGAATTCCTTGAAATTTTTTCCATAATATCCGAAAAGGAATTTCTCAGAGTTAGAGAAGCTGATCGTCTTCTCTTACGACATGCTCGAAGTTTTTCATTGATTTTTCTTGTGAAAAGGAAGAGTTTATCGAAAATTTTCACAAAATTTGCCTCAATTTCCTGAAGAATCTCCTTATTTCTGTCCAAGTCAAGAATTTTACTCCTCTTCACAGCAAGGCGTTGAATGAAAAGGCCAGCAAACTTTAGGCAATCCTTGACGAGATTCCACGCTTCTTTTGACTCAATTGGCTGGACTATTGCACTCTCAACTAGATCAATTCTACGATCCAGCTCGGTGACAAATAAAAAACAGTCGATTTCTTCATCTTCAAAAGATTGCATTTCTTTACTCTTGTCATAAACTGCAGGATCCATTGTTTGAAAGTAATAAAATAACGAGTAAATTTTAACCTATTTTCACACGGGAATATATTCCGCAAATGTCTAGCTTATTATAGGAGAATTTCCGTATTTTTCAAAAGTTACTTTGGGGAATTTTATAATTAATTTACGCTTCAAGCTTACTATTAAATTTTTATTTTTGCTGAAATTTTTCAAATTCTACAAAAAGTACATTCTCAATGATTTTTAATATTTTTGGTTTTTTCATTTTATGAAACGCTATTCGAATTATTTTTATACCTCGCGTAGCTGGCCATTAGATTCTTAACAGTTAAGTGTTTTGCTATCATTGCTCCCAGACGAATAGAGAAATAAATTAATCTGAGAGTGTAAATAAACCGGATAAAGTTTGTTGATATGAAGTTAGGAATCTACGACTTTTACGAAAGCCTCGATTTTTTCATCAAAAATTCGAATATTTTTTGGAATCCTTCTCATACTGTCCAATGAAGAAAAATGTTTTAATGAAAAATATGGTCATTTTTCTAATTTTGATCCGAAAATCCCATTTTTCGAACTCTGAACTGAAGTATTTTATTGATTTCAAAGTAAAAGTGTGATCATAAGTTAATTTTCAGGATCACAAAAATTTTGTGAGATTCCGATTTGTCCAAATTTTATAAATTTTAAAGCAGTGAAAATGATATAAGGTTCGAAATTCGACTCCTAAACGATAATGAACATATGCATTAGAATAGATTGAGTATATTGGGCTTTCTTATTGTGATTCAACTTGAAATTCAACTTTTGATCACTCTCTTACTTTGGAATCAATAAAAGTTCAAAGTTCGAAAAAATGGGATTTTGGAGCAAAATCAAAATTTGAAAAATGATAATATTAAAAATAAAATATTAATATTAAAAATATAATATATAAAAATCGAGGTTTTCGTGAAAGTCGTAGATTCCTAACTTCATATCAATTAGCTTTAAATTCTTCGTCTCAAACTAAACTTTGAATCTTAAAGAATAATTCAGCACCTATACTCACAAAGATTCACTAAAAATTCACTAGAAATATTTCGTTCTAGGTGCTTAGGTAATAGTTATATGTTCGGTAAGCTGTAACATTAAGCGATATGGGATAATCCATTACCAAATAAGACGTTTCTGTGAGATATATTACCTAAGCACCTTGAACAAAATATTTCTAGTTAATCTTTGAATCTTAAAACTCTACAATTCAAAATAAAAACAATGAAGAGCATTAAATTTGTTCGAATAATAAAATACAAAGATAAACATCACAAATCAAGAAAAACACATTATTCGACAATAAATATTTCAATCAGAATGAATGCTAATTCAATTTTAGCTCCATCGAAAACTCTGGTGTCTATAAATTTCAATTGCATTTGTAAACTAAAAGGTAGTCATACTTTTTCGCATTCCATCAGGAATAATTAACATTTTGGTCACTCTCTGGAAGAAACAAAAAATTTTAACTCAAAGTTCGAGAAATGGAATTTATAAGTCCAAATTTTTTATTAGGATTTTTGTAAAAATTCTTAAAATTCTATAATTAATCGACATTTTGCTTCTTTTTTATGTCATCAAGTAAATATTATAACAATATGAATCGAGTTAATTTTCCCATAAAATAGATGTTTGGGAAAACCTTAAAATTATGAAAATCATGAAACATCCTTACATAAACAATTGTGGAAAGATAAAGGGAAAATTTGTCTATTTCAACAAAAATGCGAGTTTAATCTAGGATAAAATCAAGAGAAATTTTTAGCAGTCAAATGCAACTGATATAATCAAATTCATATCATACATAAAGAGATTCACACAAATGTAGGGATGAATTCAATTTATCGAACTCAAAAAGTTAAACTATTCCCTCCCCCTCTCTATCATGTTTTTCAATGAAGGAGTAATAACTTTAGCTCAAAACGAGTGAGTCATTCATTGCAATATTGAATAATCTTTTTTGAGTTAAAAAAATATTATAATTTATCTTCTATTTTCTACTCTTTTCTTTTGTTGTATTTTTCATAATGCTTGTTTCACAAGTTTGGAATATGATTATTATAATAATCATTACAATATAATCACTTGTAATCATTACTCATACAATTTATTGATTTCTTTCTAAGTAGTGTATTTCAAATCGATAACTTTATGTCATAAACTAAGAGGAAATTTCAAAACTAAATAATTATTGGGTAACACCTCTTGTTTGGTGGACCACAATATTATTGTCCTGTTCGTGTTTTTTCGTCGTATTTGACAAATTTAATTATAATATTTAAATGATTTTAACTATATAAAGAAAATTTTAGATTTTCATTGATATGAATAAAATCCACTGATCCTGGTCCAGGGTTAAAGAGCCGTTCTTCATCTTTCAATGCTTAGCCGAATACACAAGTATTTTCAGAATTGAAAGATAAGTTTTAAAAATGTTAAAGAGAAGAGTCAATTACATTTGTGACTATAGATATTTCATTTTTTACACTTTTGGCTACACTATTTTTCTTTATTATATTTTTGACTACACTTTCTCTCATATTTACATTTTTAACTACACTTTTGACTACAGATTTGACTACAATTTGAAAAAATATTTTACTTTTGACTACACTTTTTTCCATATTTTGCACATTTGACTATAGTCAAATTCCAATTAAAATATTGAGATTTTTTTCCAAATATATTTTGACTATAGTTAATTTTGTTTTTACATTTTTGACTACACTTTATGTATTGAGAAAGAAAATATGTTTATTCAATATGATTCATTTTACATCATATTTTGATTTTAGTCGTTTCAGCCTAGGTCGACCTCGTTTTCGAGTTGCCGTCAGGCTTAGAATTTCACTATCCTTAAGAGAATCCAAATCCGGTAGAAATATTTTCGATGATAATAAATAAATTTTGCCTTGTTGCATGAGCATATCATTTTGCACAAATTGAACACTGAAAATTTCAAATAGTGGTGTATTCATTACATTAATTTAATTGAAAAAACGAATAATTATAACACGGAGATTAACCAAATTATATTTCCCATTAAATTAACGACATAAATTATAATTAACCTTGAAATAACCTTTGAGATCCGAGAAATTGTACAGTCAAAAATGAAAAAGAAATATTCTGAGTGTGTTCGTTACTTTAGGCTATTCGGCTTATTTAATTTAGCTGAAAATATAGAGCGGTCCTCTAGTCAGGGCTTCATATGATGTGAATAAGGGTGTCTTACGTCATTCTTGATGTCATAACATTCAAGCTGCATCTACATGAGTTTAACTCTGAAATTCAAAGTTTTCAATTGACTAAGTTTAATTCGTTTTCAGAATACCTGAGAGTCTGCAGAACTACTGATTGTTGCCCAGAGATTCTGGAGAATTCCTAAAGTTTACAGATCCATTCTTACTAGTGAATAGCTAATCAGGGAATCTAAATGCCGAGTTTCCACATTCCCTGGTTTACCGCAGACTCTCATAAGTTTCCAGAATCACTCTTACATACATATAATAATATACAATATTTAATTCATATGAATGATCTCAATCAAAATTTTTTTAAGGTAGAAAGCTGATTTTTATCGTCCATCAATTTGTTAAGCTAAAAACTAACCTGAAATTCATGAAGTTGACTTAGTGTTTTAGTTTATTTTTAACATTAGTTGATTTTTTGGTTTACTTGTAAGTAGTTTATGCAAGATATTTTTGGTAAATTCGCGATAAAGTATTGTAGAAGCAATACCTTAAAATCGAAAAATATTATTTAATATTTTTTAGATCTAAAAAATTATTGAGAAATTTCCATAATTAAGATTCTTTATCAAAATTTTTTTATGCTTCTATTGTTTATTAGAATAATGTTTATTTTGATCTCCAGCTAACAAAAAATTACTGTGGAAAGGATTCTACTGATTAAATTTAATCGATTTTGATTTTCGTTGACTGTATCGATAAATATATTTATTCATTTTGAAATTATTACTCAAAGTAAAATTTTGCAGAAAGTTTTTAAACGATTGGGATGTGTCGCAAGAATCGAACCTTGAAAGACACTAAATTTTCTGAAATACAGAATAAAATTCGCCTTTGAGTCTTGTTTTCTAAGCTACTTTGAACTCAAGAAGATGTTTGTGATTTGAAGATTCAAATACGTCCGAAAATCCATTTCAAGCTAACCAGAAAAGAAGATGGATCAATTTTAAGAAATTTAACTTCAAGTTCTCTATTTCGTTAGACCATTCCTCAGGGCTTGCTATCTTTCTTATCCTCTTCCCTAGACCAATTAATACTAATTTGACAAGTTGATAAATTTGTCCAGAAATTTATTAGGACAATCGTTTTCCATTAAACTCGACTTCGTGTTCTCTATTTCTTTAGGACTTTTGTAATCTCAAGTATGCATTATTATATTTTCTTATCCATAACGTTTTTCAAGAAGATGTGGCTAGAAATTGATACATTGGACCAGTTTATGAGAAACTGTTCGTGTTGGAAATCAACACGACGTTGGCCCATGACAAAACGTAAAAAAGCTCATTAATTTAGCTTTTTATAACGCTTATAGCCTATTTGAAATGGTCAGAAAAGTATTTTAGTTGTTCGACTTATACCACTTTGAGGAAGTAAAAAGGGATGCCGAAAATGGGAGGAATAAGCGTTTTATTTCATGCATACTCATCAACCTCATGCCAAATACTAGGAAAATAAAATTTCTTGCTCTGGCATTTTTGCAGCTGTACTGCTTAACGAAAAAACATTTCTATCACTATAGAATCTTTTATTCTCCTTTAATAGAGTCTCACACACAGGTAGGTGATTGCAGATTATCCATTATGATAAGCTTCTAAACATTCTACGGTAGAGAGAAAATTTTTAGGCCTCTTTGCAAATTTTGAAAAAGTACTATCACCTACCAATGACGAAATGTCTCTCCACTTCGATAAAATATCCTTAAAATAGATACTTCCCTGCAATAGAGCACTGCTTTTAATAATTTTTTAACTCGCAGAAATGTGTTCAAGATTTATAGATATATATGTTACCGTAAATATTGAAACTCCGTAAGTTTCGAAACTCCCCAGTGAGTATTGAAACTCCCTCGTTAGTATCGAAACTCACGAATATTTTCGTGGATATTGAAACTAGTTTCTAAATTCACGGTTTTCGTGAGTATTGAAACTCGTGAGTTTCGAAACTCCCCAGTGAGTATTGAAACTGAATTAAATTTTCAAATATCTATCAATTTCTTTTTTGGTAATTTTCAAGGTTTAAAAACTTAAACCTTTCAGTGATATGTATCAAAAATATTATAAATTTTCACTTTTTACAACTTTTAAAATTTTATTGAAAAAAAGCTTATCGAATGTTATTATTCTTCGTAAAGCCCATTTTTTTCGCTTCTATGACTTGATTTTGTTTGCATGTATTTATCTAAGGTTTTTTATTTTCTCTGTAAAATAATCTGGGCCAGTTCACATGCAATCATGTGTAAAGTAAATATCATGACTGAATGACATACCTAGTGGCTTATTTGTGAATTATAATAACTTGTCATAACAAACAATCAACCCCCGTCAATTGTTTGTTTTTAATTTTTAGGTAATCTGGGGTCCTACATTTGTAGATTCCTTCAATCTTATTGGCTAATAAGGATATCTTAGAAAGCTTTAGGGTTCAAGAGTTTCATTCAGTCATAACTCGTTATGGATTGTGGAGATATGCGAGCTAGATTTGATGAGCTCTTGACTAACCTCAAGAAAGCTGATAACTCCAGAATCTACAACAGAGATCAGTATGCCGAACTAATTGAACAAGTTAAATTCTCAAAGTTGCCAGAAAAGATTTCTAAAAACCATTATCGTCTTTCCAAAAACTGTGATGTAAAAATTGTTGATGGGGAAGAGAGAGTTTTTCGTCGCTCAGACAAATATCCAGATGGTCTCATGTACTTGAGAGAGGATGAAATTTTCAATGTAATTCACGAGCTTCATATCAGTACAGCCCACTACAAGCGTGATTCCCTTAAAATGGAATTAAGAAGGAAATATTACAATTTAACCTATGAGCACATTCAGATGTATCTTCATCTTTGTGAGAATTGTAATAGAGCAGTGCGAGTTGCAAAAAAAGGAATTGTTTCAAACCCGATCATTTCAACTGGATTTTATCAGAGGTGTCAAATGGATTTGATTGATTACCAATCGAAGCTAGATGGAAATTTTTAATTTGTGCTTGTAGTCCAGGATCACTTTACAAAAAAAGTTTCCTTACGTGCACTTGTTTCTAAGTCAGCAAAAGAAGTCTTACAAAATTTAATCGAGATTTTCTGTAGATTTGCTGCACCACAAATTTTACAATCTGATAACGGTCGAGAATTCAAGAATCAACTTATCAGAAGAACTCTTTCACATTTTTGGCCGGATATTCAATTTGCCTATTCGAAGCCTAGAAAAAGTCAAAGTCAAGGCTCCGTTGAGAGAGCTAACTATGAAGTAGAAAAAATTTTGTGAAACATAACTGATGACCAAGATACACCAAGTTGGGCTTCTCTTCTTCCGTTTATTGAAAATATCAAGAATTCGGTTCATCATTCAACCATCGGGATGACTCCTTATAAAGCTGTCTTTTGTCAAGATCTCAAAGTTCCCTTGCATTTAGAGGAAAGTAATTATTGTTTTTTTAGATAGTGAATTTATAAAAGACTTTTTATCTGAAACGAGCACCTTCAATCATTCAGCTGACAGTGAAATTGAACAAGATCTTGACCAAGAAAACATAAATATAATAGATTTGTTTGCTTTCTAAATTCCATATTATGGAATCCATATTTTCATGAATTTTCAAATTCATCTAATTTAGATTTGGATGATGTTGATTTCGGTCCTGATTCTGACCACGAAAAAAGTATGTTTAGTATAGAAATTTTGAAACTATTTTGTTTTTCGAATGTTAAAAATTATAATCAATATTTACAACAAGATATAGACAAACTTGGAAATGAGATTTCGGATAGGTGCTACAGAGGTATCGTGAAAAATGCAAATTCAATGATTCTAAAAACAAACAAGGTCTACGAAATTGGTGAGAATGTTGCTGTTAAAATTCCCGAATTCGATCGATCCAACTTAGATCACACATGAGTGATAGGAATTATAGTAGAAAGAAATGCTGAAAATTTCTATCGCATCGGGACTAAGCATGGAATAATAAATAATGGATGGTTCTCTACCAATGAATTTACGGTCCTTCAAGAAAAATTCATTTCATCTGATCAAGTTTCCTTCCAAGAATGTTCTTTGAGGACATTTTCTGGACTCGAGTCAAAATTTGGTGGCCAGGGTTTCATTAAATGTGATTGCAAGCTAAATTGCAAGACAAATAAATGCAAGTGCAGGCGTCAAGGCTTACTTTGTCACTCGAAGTGTCATAATAGTAGTTGTTGTTGTAACAAGTGAAAATTTATAATAATAAAAGGTTATTAAACTAATATTTTTGATACATATCACTGAAAGGTTTAAGTTTTTAAACCTTGAAAATTACCAAAAAAGAAATTGATAGATATTTGAAAATTTAGTTCAGTTTCAATACTCACTGAGGAGTTTCGAAACTCACGGAGTTTCAATATTTACGGTAACATATATTTTAAAAGGCTCAAATATTTGTGAATTTTAAGTCAGATTGAAATGATAAAAGTCTTTCTAAAATAAGAAATAGAGTTTTCGCCGGTTTGGTCGGGCAGAGTTCAAATCTTAGCCCATTTAAATTTTGAAAATTTCAGACTCTTAGATTATTTCGAGCATAAATAAAATGCTCAAATTTTGCCAAATTCTAAGTTAATTTTTCAATTCTGGTAGTTTTTTGGAAGAAGAGTGGTGCTTTAACCTGCAATTATCTCGTTCTCTTAAAACTATTGTAAGACTCTCAAGTAATTTTGTTTATGCATAAGCATCAATTTTGTCAACTCCTCCTCAACTATCGAAAAATGACTGTACTTCTAAGAGCCCAAGGAAAAAATTTAGAAAAATAGTTCGATTTTTCCAAGAACGATCCGACTAAAAAAATTTTGTTACTCAAGATTTTGGCCCTTTAATCTCCCAAATTAACCAAACCAATTTTAAAAATTCAACAAAACCTTTAATCTAGATAGAGTTGTATTTTTTCATCAAAGCATTGAGTAGATTAAAATGGTTGGTATTTAAATCTATTAGAAATAATGTGATGCAATTTGAGTAGGGTCAATAATGATGAAATTTTGTATTATGAGTGATCACATTTAAATGAAATTCTAGGCGATCTATACTAAATTATTTAAAATTTAATTACATAGAAGTAATGTGTTATTTTTTTATGGGTTGCCTAGTTGTGTGGGTTGCTAGCAGATCGATACTAACCGAAACTTGTGTATGCATTATTATATATTATATTAGCCATAACTTTTAGCAGAAATAAAATAGTCATACAAAAAATTATATGCATCGTATGTTCTGAAACAGAGGACTTTCGAAATCACAGAGAAAAATTCAAAGCTAACTAGAATGGATAAAATCAAACGGGAAAATTTTTTTGTGACGATAGTTGCATCTAATTTTCTTTAATTTTTCCCTTGGAATATCTGGAGTTTCAAAATATTTTTAATATATTACAATTACTCTTCAGTAGTTAGGTGATTATAATTATAGAAACAAAAAAACGTTTAGTATCAATGATATTTTAAAAATTAACTAATTAGAATTATAAGAGTTTGTTAATAATAATAATTTTTAGCTATGTAATCTTCAATGAATCTAATGTTTTTATGATTCAGACAGTTGTTTTAATCATTCATATAATTCTATTATTAATGGCAGTTTTATGAACCTTTCAAATGATGAAGTTAATTTTATCTTTCAACATCCTTTTAATTATTATTCAATCACATTCAGAACTCATTTTAATTGATGAAAGTGATCTTACAAATCATTTAGATAATATAAAATCGTATGATTTCGTCTATACTAATCCATATGACGGATCAGTCTCAGTATCTCAGTCTCAGAATGATAAATTCCAAATAATCGTTAACTATACATATGACGATAGTTATCCGATTAGACTCGATCACTTTGTTAGCGTCGATAATTCAGATGGTACTGAGGTTCGAATCAATTTAGTAAGTGTTTGAAAATATTTATCAATGAAATTCATCGAAATCTTTTTTCCAGGCTGAAGCTCAACTCGAACCAAGAAGTGTTGACTATCTAGCTGAAGATCTCATTTATATTCAACTTTTGCTCATCACTTTAGTATCCCTTATTCTGGTTGTCTTGGTATTTTCAATAATCTTTTCTTGTTGGTGGATTAAAAGTCGTCACAAGTACAACGAAGTCGAACAAATGAAAGGTTAGTTCTCATGATAAAAACATAATTATTTATTTTCTTTGAAATCACTAGTTTATCTGATATATAATTATTAATAATATAGCTTTTTCAATAACTCATCAGGTAATTTATTTTTTCAAGATTTACTTATTTTGCATCGAAATTCTTGCACGAAGAATTCTCCGTTTGTTGAGGTATGATGACAATGTATTGCCTTCGTGTTGTTTTATTTAATGTCTATTGTCTTCCTCTATCAATCATTGGCGTCTAATTCTAGGATTCTTTAATCGTAAAATTAATTTCAACTTTATATATTTCAAGATTGATGGCAATTGCAACGAAAAAAATGCTGAGACAGCTAATCTCCTAGGAAAGATGAATGAACCTATTTCAAATCAGAATTTTTCAAATTCAGATGTAAGTTTCTTGATGAAATATTTCAAAAATTCAAATTCATTCTAAAATTTCTTCACAGTTGAATCATGTTCTCATGGGGTATAACAAGTCTCTTGGCAAAGTTATTGAGCCAACTTCAATGAAAAACACTTTGAGTCGACGACCCAGTATTTCTAGTATAGCGAACGATACTGGTTCAAGTATTCTTAGCACAACGCAGCCTTATAGACCAATGAATTCCGCTGCTACGCTCGGACGTAGGCATATAGCAACTGATTTTATTGATGAAAATCTTTTGAAGAATGCTATCAACAAATCGAATAATATTGAGGCCTATAATCTTGAAAATCTTTCCTCACAAAATCATTATAATATGAATGAGTTGTCAGAAACTTCAACTGCTATTGATGAACAGAATACGAGTAAACTGATTCTCGACACAGATACACAGAGTGAGAGAATAGTGATATATTAATACATATATATTTTTATACTTACATCTCTTTAAAGTTGCCAGCCAAAATGTTCCCATGTATATGACAATTTCTGCTTCTGACATGGTCAAAGCACAAATTAGTGAATCATCTGATATGCCAGCAACATTTTGCTTCATCCAACAGTCTGACAACACTCAGAATATCACACAAGTCAGTCCTGTTCCAATCGCTGTTGTCATGTCTTCCCAAAATGGACTGGTAAGAAAATATTTTGAAATTATCTTGTGGAATTCTCACTCAATCTTTCATCAGGAACCAGATTTACAAACATCTTATACAACAAGTAATTGTCCTAAACATTCTTCCCAAATTTCCCATACGAATGAAAATGCCAATGGCGATGTTAAGGAGGCAGAAATTAAACAAAAGATTGTTCCAGCCCCACCAGAAAGGGTTGTTAGTCTTCAGAATAGATCAGAAAATGTAAGATAAAAGAATAAAGATAAATACTTGACTTGATCTATTGAAAAATATTTCTTTAGAAGAAAATAGTTAATACTCAAACTTTGAATCGAAATTCTAGCAAGAAAGATGTTCATACGAACGGTCATGAAAATAATGAATCTTCAATTGACAATGAAGTTGATGAAAGTAGCTACAAGACTCTACCCTCTTCATTGAAGTCACCAAAGTCTGCTCTAAAAGATTCAACTGATAAAAATGGAATTATCTTGGCCAACGGTACTGGAAGAGTTAATAAGCAGTTGGTTTTAATTTTAATCAATTTTTAAATTAAACCATCTAATGTTTTCTTAATCTTGTAGACTGAGGTTCACCACTCTTTCTGTTCTCATGATTATGGCCATATTTTCCAGTTATCAAAGTCAACCTGTGGAATCTATATTTCAGTCCTTATCTCAAATACTTGATATTCACCCTGAGCCG
The DNA here is from genome assembly GCA_012064415.1 of Gyrodactylus bullatarudis. Taxonomy (NCBI): domain Eukaryota; kingdom Metazoa; phylum Platyhelminthes; class Monogenea; order Gyrodactylidea; family Gyrodactylidae; genus Gyrodactylus; species Gyrodactylus bullatarudis. The sequence continues at coordinate 159,680 of SSNU01000126.1, forward strand.
AACCAAGGCTTCAATTTGGTCCTCTCTGAACGTCAACGAAATAGTGATTTGAAATTTATTCTCAATACTGTCCGGAGTCAGGGGAGTCAAAATGATTTATTCAAGGATAAAAAGTTATTTGTCGATATAAACATTTTCCTGCCGAAACGCTATCAGATGAGAAACTCTTCAAAGTCCGATTTCAATGTATCCTATGTGTTTGGTAGACCAGATAATTTCATTATTAAACTGAATGAATCATCTAATGTCATTGTGGGAATTGGGGACTCTATCGATCGAAATGTAGTACAAATTTACGATGTCAATCTGAATAATAAAACTCTTACATCAAAGCAATGCAAACAACGATATGGCTGTGAGCATTCTTGTGATTACTCAGCTCGCCATTCTTGCATTTGTCAGAGAGGATATACCCTCAATAGTAAGTTATACTTGGTTGTTTACAATGTTTAGAATAAAATTATTGATTTTTACTGATTCTACATTCTATTCTATAGTAAAAGAAAGGAAACAAAGGGAGGATTACTTCCTCCTCTATTTATTTTTAAATAAATTCTTTCTCTTCTTGAGTAGTAAAAGTTTGAGTATTCCCCAAAGTAGTATACCCTCATATATTTTGCAATTCAAATTGCATCTATTAACTACAATTTTCCCCATTCAAAAAACATTTTTTCTGATTTATTCAGCTTATATACCCATTATTCGATCTGAAGTAACGTTTTTTTCGGTTAAAACCCTGAGTGGTAAAAGGTCTAAAGGAAAATGAATGTCTTATAAATTCAAATAAATAAGAAAGGATGCCGAGAAAATTGTGAGGAATATGCGCTTTATTTCGGGCATACTCTTCTCAGCCTCTTACATGCCAAATATATAGTAAAAAAACAAAGAAAAATATAAATAAATCTGATTGGCTCTCTTTATGATCAGGGTTGAAGGGCATTTCCATTGTCTGTCAAGTTATCACATTGTCATAATTCTTAGGCTTTTGAGATGATTGACAATACCCACCCTAGAGTGGGACACATTTCTCATTTGCATGTATAAAGGGCTAGGCATAAACATGTCATAATAATAATAAAATTTAGATCGCAAGTGTGCTGATGTCCAAGAATGCAGTATCAAAAATGTTTATGATGAATGCTCCAAGAGATCTGGAACATGTGTAGAACTTAATGGCTCGTATCAGTGTCAATGTGCCGGGGGAAAGACATGCTTACGTAAGAAACTGAATTTTCCTTTTAAATGTTTAATATTTTATTCCATAATTTAGCCTGTGATACTGTCTGTCCCAAGGGTTACTATCGTATTGGGGATTGTTCGAAAAACTTTCCAATTGAATGTATAAGTAAGTGTAAAATCTTATTAAACTCTTCAAAAACCCTTTGCTTTGGTTGATATTTTAGTAATCATTTTTTAAATTTTAGAATGCTCAACATCTTGTCCAGAGTCTCAATTCATCACTAAGCAATGCTCAGCTACATCAGATATTACTTGCCATGGTATGTTTGTTATACTTAAAGAATTTATTTTAATATTTTGTTCGAAAAACTTTCCAATTGAATGTATAAGTAAGTGTGAAATCTTATTAAACTCTTCAAAAACTCTTTGCTTTGGTTGATATTTTAGTAATCATTTTTTTAATTTTAGAATGCTCAACATCTTGCTCATATTCCTTTTTTATAGATTGTTCTCCATCATGTATTTCTGATGATTTTGAGTACATACCGTGTACACAAAATCATGACAGAATTTGTAAAAGTACGTTTAAATTTTTAACATTATAAATTGAACGTTTTTATTAAGTTTTTCCGAATCCATTAAAGAACAGAAGTAGCATAAAATAATAAGAGGTCTTATAAATTACAATTTTCTCATACTACCTACTGATTGATGTCATTGGTCAATAGTCGTTAATAAGTCCATTGAAATCCAACTTGATGGGGAAATCTGTCACAAGAGAGTTGAATAATATTTAATTCATGATGACAGATTAAGACGCGTTTCGTCTTTATTAGGACTGGTCAATATCTGACAAGGGCTTAGCCTAGAAAAAGTAAAAATAGCATTCGATTTTGAATGGCAAAATTATTTTTGTGTGGAAACACCTATGATGCTTAAGAAAGCTAATCTCATAACTCTTATGAGAATTCTAGCAACATATCAAAAATAGCATTTTCACCGCTCTATAGTAATGACCAATGAGCTCACTTTGTTATTAGCTTTTGTATACGACTATTGGGTTCAAATGTGTTAAATTTTTTAAATAATTGATCGTTAATTTAAAAAAAATTTAATTTTCCAAGCAATTTAATTAAAAATAGAAGCTTGTTAATTCAATTTTAATTTTCAGGTAAAAGTCTTATCCCAGAGATTATCGTGCCATTCAAGAAGAATGTCATATATGAAAACTTACAAAAAGTCATTGAACCAACGTTGACTCTCGACAATAAAACCTCATTCAAAGAATATACTCTTGATAGAAAGTCTGGCTTTCAAATTAAAATTGAGATAAAGTCGCTTAATCTTGCACCTGTCTTTAAGCCAGTTGATCACTCGTCAAGTAATGATAATAACGTATTTATCAATCATCACAAATCAATGAGACCGAATTCTTTCGGCAATAACAATCATGATTATAACAGATACAAAAAGTTTTTCGAAGATAAATGTCCATATCCTCTTCCAAATAAGTATCATCTCATTTCTGAATATCTTCAGGTAAAAAAACCCCATCATAAACAGAAATAAAAGTTTAATCATGATTTTTTATGATAGAACCAAAGGACTGCAGTACTAGCTGAACCGAATTGGCCAGGCTATAGGGCAATACCTGAACCTTGTGAATCTACTTCATCAATTTATTCTAAAAATCAAGATTTTGATGAAACTCAAGGCAAAATTTCGTGTTTGGAACCCTCAAAGTTTACTGAAAATTTTTTACCCGAAATGAATCTTAAACTGGCTCACCGCCAACTGAAATACTTTGAAGAGAAAAGTCTTTGCTCCAATTTAAAATCAAATTGTATTGAATGTCTTCAAAATTGTGCCAGATCCAGTAATGAAACTTCACTAATCTGTTCGAATCCTCTCTACGAAATAGGTAACACCAGGAGTAGCTGTAATCCTCTATCGGCTGCTTGTTACGATTGTTGCACTAGGGAAAAATGTGAATCTACTTGCTCTAAGTATCCATCGCAGAGATGTCACATGCGACTATGCAGTATTGGAGATCAAGTCAATTTTTATTTACGCCCAGAGTGGCCCACTAATTTCGAGTATTTCAATTGTCACGTGGAACCAGATGAGAATTATCCAATATACTCCTTGTCATGGAATATTTGGCATAACGGAACACTTTTATCAGATCATACTTTCAAGACGAAATATGTCCTTAAAAAAGACAGCCAAAACTCAAAAAAGGCCCTATTTGGTCAGTCATACTTTGACAAGAGAGCTGATAAAATTCAAATTTATAATAATCTACTAAGTGTCGAGTATATTTCTGGACTTTCTAATATACCAGATATCATCAGCGGTGATAATATAACATATACAGCCAACATTTGGAATTCTCAAAAGCAATTCTTTGATCCAGAACAGAATAGAAGATACAAAAACTTGGCTGTTTGGCCGGAAAATCCCCATGAATTCAATACTGCATCGTGGAATACAATACGAACAGAGCGGTGTTCAATGAATGAAAATATTCTCGATAAAATAATTGTAGATCCAAATGGATCTCCTTATCAGCCAATGACTCAGCTTAATGTAAGTTAATTTTTATTTTATGCGTATCCACTCGTAAGTAGTTATATGATAATTATAATAAAAATGTTTTATTACTTTGAATTAAATATTCCCGCATACTTTGGTATAAATCCGAATGTCCCATAGAAGTATTCGTTATTTAATGTTTTTTTTAAGAATCTTAAAAAAATGAAATACGTATTTGCCCAAGTCTTATTAATCTCTAATCCTGGTCTGATTTATAATTTTGATGAAATTTTAAAGTTGTAAAGAAAAACTTTCAATCGAATAAAAACCAAAAAACTTTCCTATGATTATTTCAAGTAAAGAAAATAAAAATTAAAAATCAATTGGACCAAGGTAGTTGCAGACCTTTGAATATATAAATTTGGATCCTCTTTCATGATTAAGAACTTTTTTCGGATTTTAAGTTGCATTTGTTTTTCATCTGAGCATTTGAATAAAATTCTGAAACTTTCTTCCATATCCTGGTAACCACATTGTTCCAAATATTGATAGAGATTTTCTTGTATTCTGATGGCAAGTCTTGAAAGCAATAGATGAGATTTTACTGCTCCTTTGGCTCAAGTTTATCTTCAAGTTTAAATTTGAATGTATTTCCGAACAAAATTGTCTGGATATCCGTTTTCTTTCTTATCTCATTCAAGAACCCCTGCTTGCTGATAATTCTTTTAGTTCTCTTTATCATTATTTATAAATTAAATTATTTTAGGTAAAAAAGCATGATGATGGCAGCAATCGTTACATAATTTACAATAAAAACCAACTTCCAAAAATCAATTTTTCCGTACTGAGGGATAAATCTGTTATTGGAACATTGATGGATCGTACAACTGTTGATAGAGACTCCGAAATTTATGCATCAATGGTTCTGATAGCAAAATCAGATGGCTTCGCTTATTGGACGATCGATGTTACTGGAGAGATAACAAGAGATGCAGGTTATTTTCGTTTGCAACTTCTCCAAGATAATCAAACTGATGTTAGTACAATAAAGCATAAACCTGATATCGATTATTTATTTCATCATGATCTCTTACTGGAATATGAGATTGGAGTATACGATGAGAAACGTTTTCAAATTCGCTTCGAGATTCCCGCACCAGATTTTAATCCTGACTATGATCAAGTGTTTAGAATACGAATTTTGGACGATAAAAATCCAAACAACAGACTTGAGTTAAAGGTAAAACGTAAAAAACAGCCATTTGACGAGATGAAAATTCGTCGGGAGATAACCAATCCTTACAAGAATCAAATGGGTAAAATTAATTTTATTAACATGGTTTTTTTATTGCCATAAATTTTTTTTCTTTTAAGCTTCCTATCGTAAAGGTCCAATTTTGAAGGAAAAATCCAATCGCTCAACTAATATCCTCATTGGACCAACAACCTACGCTGTAATGGTTGTCTTTACAATTCTCATTGCCTGCACTCTACTTTTGTGCTTTGGTTATCTTGTCGAACGAGATCCGACTAAACTCTGGCTTCCGAAGAATTCCTTTAAATCAACCAACAACACGGACGAGGATGCCAAGAGTTTGATCAACTCAATTACAATTCAATGTTTGAAGAATAGCCAGAAAGGTTCAAAGTGGAAACGTGTCATTCTTCTGGTTGGATATCTTCTGGTCAAGGCAACTTATTCGTTCGTTGTTAGTCTCACAACGCTCGTTGTGTTAATGAGATTCATTACAAGGTAATACCTGTTTTTCAATGTTATTCATTCCTTCGCGTATATTTGTCATTCTACATCAATGATTTTATTCATAATCTTTAAGGGCTATTTTAGGAAATTAAATTTTATTTATGAAATATTTATTCTCTATTCTTTATCAAAAATAAATCGATTCGAAATTTCAACATTCTTTCTTTTCTCCAGAGATGTTACAAATGAATTTTCTCAACTCACAATTATTGGAAAGACAGACATTCAAAATAATTCCATGAGTATTATTCAACCTCTAATCGATTTGATTCATGCAAATGAAGAGGTTGATACCTCAAGCCAGAAAAAGCCTTTCCTCAAATTGTCGTCTCAGAGTAAGGGCGTGCGAGATCGAATTATTCAACAGCAGGTTGAAAGTTTCTTACAAATGGAAATCGAACGTCAGCAAAAAACAGCCATTCAAATTGTTGAGAGCTGTGAACGAGGCCTAGATGTCATGTTTGATGAAATGGAAAAAGTAAGTTTTCATTTTTGGTTTACTCAAATGTTACTAATTCGATATTTTCACAGAAACTAGGAATACTATCAAAGCAAGCAGCTGAGAGAAGAAGTAAAATTTTAATCTCAGAAATAATTGCCGAACTCAGCCGAGAATCAGCCTCGATCGCAATAAATAAGTTGTTTGTAGATTTGGAAAGATTCAATCATACCCTTGAATATGCTTCAATCTCAATAAAAAATGATATCAACTCTACAATAAAAACATTTGAAGAAAATGAATGGCTAAGTGGCGCAAAGCATGCCTATAACGAAATTCGTGATCCCAATAAAAAGCCTTTTGTTGAATGGATAAATTTATTGAGTCAAGAAATTCTCAAGTCAGCAGAAGACTTTAATCTTGTCTTGCCAACAATTTCGACACCTTTTGATCCAATCAAAACATTTCAGTTAGAAAGGCCCCAGTCGAGAAAATCTAAAGATGGAATCTCTTACGGTCCTGAGTACATACCATTTAAATCAACAAGAAATGACGAAACAGTGGATAGCATTAACTTTGGAAGTTATCATTCGCAAAGCAACACTAAAAATCTCGGAAACAAAGAGAATGATAAAAGTAACAGCAAGACGACCTCATCAAAACAATCAAATTCTAAGCTCGTTTCATTGAACAATAATAAATCTTGGTCTTCCATCAACTCTGAAAGACTTGGTAACATAAAATGGGTTCATATTCTTGGATCAGCTCTCATTTTGGACGGGCTCTGGCTCATTCACAGAGTCTTGCACACAGTCGATACAGCCGAAAAGATTTTATACGGAATACCAGTTATTGTGGATTTTACTAAAAAGGGTCTCTTCGAAGCATTCCAAGGACGTAATAGGCTATTCTCTAGTTTCAACCGACTTTTGGTTGTTGCAACCAAGACGAGTTCAGTTAGACAAATTTGCTTAACCCTATTATCATTGCTCGGTATCATTTGCATTGGTGGCCAAGCAAATCGTTTCCTAGCTCATGAAGTATTTCAAAATATGGACTATTATGATCAAAATACCGTGCCAATGAGGGAACAGGCTAGAGAAGTGAATGCAATTATCATAGAAAATGCTGAAAGATTAACAAATCAAGAAATTCTTCTTGTTGAAGCGACAGTCTCGCGTAGATATAAGGATGCTCAGAATATTCTCAATAGTTGGTCTAAAATGTTGTACACGTTGGAAAGGAAGCAATGCCAATTGTTTAATATGTACAAGGTTAGATTTATTTATGATATACTTTATGAAGAACTATAAAATCTACTAAATAGAAAATGGCTTGTTGTGTTTTGAAATTTTTTCCCCAACTTCATATCAACCAAGTTTAGATTAATTCCTAGCACCACACAAAATTTTTACCATGGGTAAAAATATCCAATCATCTTACCAAAATTCTAACGAACTACTTTTGCAGAAAGCTTCCGAGGCGGAACATTACAAAAATCAAAAGTTCCTGAGAGAAAACAATCTAAAGAGCCAAGATTTCTTTTCCCAGGATAAATCCGATTTAATCCAAGAGCCAGCCCATTGTCGAATGACAGAGCAAGCTGTTGAAAATGAAATGCAACAAATGCAATCCCTCATGCCCCCCTATTGTCCCATTGATTCTATTGTCGGAAAAATTTTCAAAGAGTACGTTCTAAAACTCACAAATTTTTCATTTTGAATTCATTAGAGTTAATAGAAAATTATCCGGGTCAGAATTCTCAGCCTTTTTTCATCAATTTTGAATTACTAAAGTTTATATGTTAGGGTTATTGTCAATAGTCAAGAACACACGTGATATTGGAGTTACAAAAAGTGCCTGTATTTAAACAAATATACAACTCTGTTATCTTTTAATTAATATCTAGTTTTGTTTGACAATATGAATAATATAATTTGAACGATAATATTGCCGAACTTCATCAAGAATATTTTCGTTAGGATCTAAACTCATGAGGAAGGTTTAGAGAAAACAAGCGTATATTATAGTGATAAACGTTATATTTCGCCGGGTCTCTTCAGACTCTACCCCGGTAATGTTTATATACTTTTACAATGCAAATATTTTGAGGCCTTCCATTGGTCCATCTAATAATATAATTAATCTATTCATTCATCGTTATAAAGCTTTTCTGGAAATAGTCTTCGCATATGCCGAAACCAAGAAACTATTCATTTTTCAACAGAATTGAAGGCAAAAACATAAAAATAAGGAATTTAATTAAAGATTAAGAAATTTTGAGATCTGAAGATCCATTATTAAAAATTTTTGAGAGCTTCAAAATTGTGAGAAATATTGATCTGGGGACAAGGACTATAACAAAAAGATTTTTTTAGAGAAATCAAAAGACCATCAGAAGTTGTGTTAATTAATGAAAAAAATTCTTCAAAAAGATTTTCTCATTTTTAGATCAAATTTTCAGAAGCACTAATTTTATTCAAGTTCATAAAATTAATATTCAGTATTTTAAAACAAAAGTTGTTTTTCAATTACTTTTTGTTTAACTTTAAATTTTCAACACTTATAAAATATAACTGAATTAACTTTTGTAATCTGCATTTGTTGATTAATTTTAACTCGGCATGAAAATATCAAGAAGCTTCACGATATGAGAGATTAAGAAATAAATAATCGCTGAAGGCTTCAATAGATGCCAACAGTCATCGAAATTTCCTGAGATGATAAATAAAAGAATGCTTTAAATCATTTGGCAGTGAACTCATCTTTGTCAGCTGCTCTAATTTTTTAAAATCTCCTTAGACTGTAAGCTTGTTTAGAAACAGAAGGCTCAAAACTCATAAGCTATCAAGCTAAAACCCTGATCTGAATTCTATTGAAAACTTAATTCACTTATTGGATAAATTTTGTTGAAAGACTCTAGTAAAAATTAAGATAGAAAACTGGCATTCAAACGGCCTAATATTGAATTTCCTTCAATTTTAAATTAAAAAACGCAATTTATGATGGGCTTTGAAGTGGTCTAAAGACAGGAATGAATTATTATTTTTGACTAAAAGTCAATTTTCATTAATTTGTATATTTACTCTTAAGTATGCCTTTCATCATTTATTTTTTTAGGAAAAAATTACCATTGAAATTCAATTTTTAAACGAAATTTTGGAATGAAATGAAAATGAAAACTAGTGAAAAGAAAAAATTTATATTCGAAATAAAATCAAAATACTTGAAAGTAAACCTGATTTGAGAAAAAAATTCACTTTACTGGTTTTTTCGAGAGCAGAATCCAGAATGATCTTCAATAAACAAGTCAGGGTTTATTTTATTTTTCTTCTTGATCTGATCCAATTTTCTGGGTCGATCACACGAGTAAGGGTCAAATTTCCTCAAAAATTCTGATTTTTTAGGTTAGAAACCTCTAACTTGTCTAATAAACTTTTTGTGATCAATCTATTTTAAAATATTTTTTCAACCCTGTTTTTGATCCAGGATCTGAAATCTGATCTTGATCCGAAAAAATTCTTTTTTCTTCGCAAATTGATCTTTATCTATCCCTATTTTTGAGATATCATTTATTTGGTTCGCAAAAAAAAATAGCTAAGAAAATCATTTTTTTAACGTCAGCATAAAATTTAAGGCGAAGACTATTTCCAGAACAACTTTATAAAAGTGATAATTCGTTTTAGGATGGTAATGAATGTTTAAAAATAAATTCAAAAGAAATCTCTCTGATTATTTGGTGATAAGTTGTTACTATGGCAACCAGAAAAAGGCAGTTTTTTGAATGAAAAAAGGAATTTTTTCAGGCAAAATTTTGAAAAAAATGGCTATTGGCTCGTTAGATGCAAAGGTTGATGAGATTGTAACAGCTCGATTATCGTACCAGCGTAAATACTTTTTCTGAATGTAAATTATTCGAAAAAATGTTTGATGTCATGAAATTTTTACTTGTTGATAAATAAAAATTTAATGTGAGAATATCAGCTAAGATCAATTAATACCTCATATCAGGAAATAATAATATCAAAATTAGCAACCCAATTTATAGTATGCCTAATCAAAGGATCTCTTGCGTTATAATACAGCTAAGAACGAATCGCTTCTGCATCTACCAACTTTTTTTGGATAAAATTCGATATAACCTAAAACTTTCCAATTTCAGGCAAAACATGACCGAATACTTCAAAGAGTTATCTTCACAATCAGAACAATGGCTTATTACTTGTCGGAAGTGGACTTCAAAAGTAGTCACATGTATCTTCTCGTTTATAGCAAGTATTACATTATGGAATGCAGTCGGCTCATTAATATGGTTTTACCTCCGTTGGTTTTGTGTACTTCCCAGAAAAACTTATTACGAATTTGATATGCAAGATTGGCTGAAGACTACCCATGGAACTAACATCTCAAATGGAAAATGTCAGGGCAATAATTCTCACAACAACATGGAAAATTCTCAAAATGCTCAAAGTTTTATTAGTTAGATGGAGAAAAATCTCAAATAAACAACATATTGAATATGTAATATAAATGATTTTCATACAGGTGTATTTAAGTTGTTTACATTATTAACTATTGACACTACATGATTCCCACATACTTGAATGAATTTATTAAAAAAACTGTAAATAAAATAAATTTCTTATTAAAACACCATTTAAAACAATAATTTACTTTTTATTTATCATCCTAAACATTCTTAAGATTAGTGATTCCAATGGAATTGTAGATTTCAGAAGTTGACATTTTACGAATTCTCGTATGAAAGTATCTGTAAAAGGTGCAGCTTGAGCTCCCTATTTTCCGGAAAATTAGGAGCGAATTTATTTTTCCACAATAAAATAGTAGGGTTATTCTCAAAACTAGCCTCATTCTAGAAATTTTTTCTCGGATTTAGCCCCAAATTATTCCAAAATTAACTCCATCGTAATTCAGTTTATCAAATTCTGAAAATTTCAACTATTTTGAAATATTTGTCTCAAATTATTCTCAACTGAATGCATCGCTTATAAAGATAGTATGTTTATGAATTATCACTATAAATAATTATAAGTCAAGTTTATTTTGAATTCAAAGACGGAATCAGGATTGTTAACCTTCTTCCAAATAATAAAACTTTTTTATTTAATAAATGAATCTTAAGAGTATTCTAGCTAGCTAGATTGGTCTGAAATTTTTATTCCTCTCTGCCCTGTTCGTAGACCATGAATTAGTCACGATAAAATTTATGAATTTTTAGAATTATAGATTTATTTCATAATACAGGTGTTTATTCAAATATCATTAGGTCAAACCCTCTTGACTATTTGAAAAACCTCTTATGATAAATTCACAATATCAAACCTGTCATCGTTATAAAACTAATACAAATGAATACTGTATTAATGATTCAAAAATGTTGAATGGACAATATTTGAGTTCTATTGATACCGGAGATTTTATCTTAGTACCGATTCTAGAAATCGAAAGGTTTAAATCAGATGACAAAATCATCATCGGTCATTGATGAGACAAATGGTTGGTTCAAGACTGTTACCCAGCATGGCAAATTGAAGGGGCTAATGTGTCGTTCAGACTTCTAAATGCCATTCTGATCGTGCGTGTAAAAATAAAAAAATACTATGTTATTTATTAAAAGTAGTTCCTAAGAATACATTGTGTTTTCAAGGTGTACTAAAAGGGCAAAGAGGAATAAATATTAAATATTTCAGACCATTCTAGCTCCAACATGTATATAGATATTTGAGGCTCCGCCAAACTGTTTTGTAGTTTTTATCGATACCAAATTCAATAAGATTTTCCTCTATTTTACAGTAAAAATATTTCTATTGAAACATCTTATTTTTATTGAAACACGAATATTTACCCCCTAATTAAGTATTATTTATGTCGACCTATCAAAATGTATAGAAATCACTTGCTGCATTCTGATTGGTCGAGATAAATAATAAATATTCGTGTTTCAAAAGAAATATTTTTTTGTATTGAATTTGTATGGGGTTAAAATCCTTTTGAGTTCGTTTGATTTGACTTTACATCAATTAACGATGATTTAGGAATGGCTTTTAAATGAAATTAATTATAGTATTTTATTCTTTCTCTAACTAAAGTGCACGAAGGCTTCACAATCTTTAACAACACAGATCCAAATATATGTCGTTATTTTTCTTAACTTTGAATGAGTAACAATCGAATAATCCTGAATGAATTTTTAGCCTCCTTTTTTTGAAGAATAAGAGCTCCCAACAGTTAGCAAAGTTATCAGATGGAATTATGAAAGTTTATTGTGAAACCAAATTATTTATAAATCAAATCATGTACACTCTAAAGTCATTCTGGAAATAGTCTTCGCATATACCGAAACCAAGAAACTATTCATTTTTCAACTCTGAGAATACATAGACCCATTCATATCCATCGTTAAAAAATATTAAAATCTTTGCTTGAAATTTTCGAAATCGACAAAAATTTTGAGCTCTAACATTGAAAAAGTGGAAATTCAAAAAATGGCCAGATTGAGTTTTTTGAAACAATAGTATTTTTTGTTGTAGAAGGATAAATATATTTAAATGTATAGATAGTATGAAATATAAAAATAAAAGATATATCTGGTTTGATTTGATTAATTTAAATTGAAATAATAAAATCTGAGTTCATGGAGTAAATATATACAAATTAAAAATAAACAAATAAGCCTTTCGAGTAAATTTCCTGATCATTCTGGAAACCTTTATGTTGATTAAAGTAAAGAAGACTCTTAGAATAGTCTAATTTAGATCTTATATGTGATTGACTATAACTTTGTTCGCTTGCTGCCTGACTATGTTGTATTCTGGCTTGTATCGGTTTATCTGTAAAAAAAGAAAAAGGAGAGAAAGGTGTAGTATTTCTTAAAAAATAAGGATTATAAAAATTACAGACGGTAATAAGACGGATATAAATATTGGAAATCGTTGGTTAGAATTGATCGATTAAAGTTGAGAAGAAATCTGATTGGTTGGATACACAGGGTTTAAGTATCTTAATTTTTTTGAAAAATCTCACGCCAGAAGAAGAATACCACATGTATTCGAAATATTGTGTGAGTCCTAACTATTTTTATCAGGGTAATCTGTTTTTTATTCTAATCTTAATTTTAATGTTCTTTCAAGTGGTTAATTATATTATCAAAGTTATTACTCTAATAATTCTGATTACTATAACAATCACTGTGATTTTTATGATCCTTATTTTTTAAGAAATACTACACCTTTCTCTCCTTTTTCTTTTTTTACAGATAAACCGATACAAGCCAGAATACAACATAGTCAGGCAGCAAGCGAACAACGTTATAGTCTGGAAATATGTAAGAAAGAGATATATTTAAAATCATATACGTATTTCTTAAAGCATCATCAGTGGCATTGCTTTAAAAATGATAAAAGTTAAAAGATTCATTCAAGATAATAATTTACAAATAATGAAAGAAATAGTAAAAGATGAATAAAATTAGAATGTAATATGTAAGCTGAAAAACACCAAAACTCTCCAATAAATAGCAACAGTGGAGAGAAAAGTGAAAAAGCTCACATAGGCCAGGGGAGTTGAAGGTTATAAGAATAGTTATTTTGAACACATAGATTGGGTTTGTATAGATTAATAAAGAATTTCTCTTTGACCCATACATCTATGCTGTCATCTCCAGGGTTTTTATACAAAATGGAAAAATTCGAAACTGAAGCAGCATGTTTCTCCTGTTTGATATGGCTAGTTACCGCAGTGTCCTTATTCAGATGGTCACTTGATCTTGTAGACAGCTTCCTAATTGTTCTACCTATGCTAAACAGCTCCCTGAAGAACTACTTGGTTCAAAATTATGATATCTTATATGTGACATTACAACTTTAATATTAATAGGGTTGTAACCTGATAGTAAATAAAGTTTTCCAAAGGGGGTTACGATCAAGATACGAGCATTGTAGGATTCAAGGTCAGGGTATAAAACATATAAAAACCTAGATTGAATGTGTTCAATCTCGAGAGAATTCTCGTTTGATAACATAGGAACCAGGGGCGTAATATAGTCAAGATTATTCAAAACTAAAGCTTTATACGCTCTGAGTCTCAAAAAGGGCGATTTAGAGAATTTTAATATTGAAAAAATAGTTGTAATAGGGAATTCTTATCTTCATGTCAACTAGTTTTAAAGACTATTATTAGGATGAAACAGGGATGGGGTAATATTTTGTAGAAAAATCGATTTTATATTGCTGAATAGTTTCTCATGACAACCCCTTCTATACTTTACTCAATAAAAAGATAGGATTCTATTGTTTGAAGAGAAAAATTATCAATGAAAGTAGAGCTGATTGAGTCTATGGTCTCATTCAATAAACTCTCTCTCTCTAATCGTTTCAAATATATATAATTATTTATTGATTTCTAGGGGTGTAGAAATTAAAAAGGGCTTGTGTGCATCTTTTCTTCTTTTTGTTGCATAGATCTTTTAGAAAATCTAATGGAAATTATACTTGAATAAATCGATAAATAAAACTGATAAAAAAGGTAATTTTCTTGTGAATCTTGTGTCACTACAATCAATTATTAGTAATTATTTTATTATGCTAACACGAATTTATGAATTGATTATAGTTGTACAACCGAAGAAAAGATTTGTTAAAAAATTTCTCATAAAAAATTGAGAAAAGTTGTAATAATATAAAAATTTACTCACCAATAAGCAAGCAGGTGAATTTATAATTGGATCAGCTCACATGTTCTCTTCTATCTATATTTTTACATTGTGACTAAAAATTTTAATATTTTTAAAAGTAAGTAAACTCTACAGGGAGGAGGGCCATTCGACAAAGAATAGCCATGGCCTCTTTTTCAACGTCTGGTAATTTGAGCTTTAAACCGCTCGCCAATAGTGAGGAATAATTTGTAAACCATTCGTGTTCAGATTTTATGAGTAAACTGAAGAGACCCAGATCTCTTTGGTTTGTCATCTTTGAGGAGTACGCAATGATCTTGGGTTTTAAGACAAAAACTGAATTTGATGCAATCCAAGTTACCCCAGAAAAGGTTGATTATAGGAAACGTGGAAAGTCTCTCGACCAAACAGATGAAAATATTCTCCATAAATGGATAAGTAATGCTGTTGAATATATGGATTTAACTGAAGCAACCATTAACCTGTCGAAGGACAGTCCAAATGAATTTGTTCTATTGTAAATAAATTTTTCATATAATTTCAAATAAATTAGAAATAAAGACAAAGAATGGGTTCTTTCAGCTGAATCACAAGAGGCTGTTCTTCATTGGATAATTGGGATACAAGAATCCCGACAGAGAAAATCAAAGGATTCCGATCAAAAGAAACCGAATGTTGTGAGTTTGTTTTTAAATTTTGTTTGTTTCGGAAATATTATTCAACAACTGATGAAATAATCTCAGTAAATTAGTAACCACAACTAAACCTAATTGACATGAAGATGAGAATTTACTATTTTTACAAAAAACGCAATATTTTTCTCCGGATTCACAGAAAAAATAATTTCTCAAACGGAATGGGCTAAAAATATGTGAATATTCGTAAAAATTCTGGAATCTTGAAAATGTACCAAATTTCCACTTTTTCAACTTTTGAACCCTAAATTTTTATCGATTTCGATGATTCGAAGCAGTTAAGTGATGATATTTGGGATCAAAATTGAACGAAGAATTCGAATTCACCTGAAGAAGTTCACTGAAAGTATTCATTACTGTGGGAAATCGAACCATTTGAGTTTTTCGATTATCACGAAGGCAAATTATCCAAAATCTGGAAACAGTAAATTCTTCGCTTTCTCTATGGCCAAATTCTTCGTTCAATTTTGATCCCAAATATCATCACTTGAAATCGATCAAGTGGAAAAAGTGGAAATTCAATTAACGGAATAATTTTGGTCAGATTGAAATTTTTTTCGGAATTTTTTCGAATACCCACATCTTATTGGGTCATTCCGTTTTAGAATTCAAAAATTTATTTTTTTCTGTGAATCCGGAGAAAAATATCGAGTTTTTTGTAAAAATAGTAAACTCTCATCTTCATGTCAACTAGCTTTAAATCAATTATAATTATAATTATAATTGATTAATTGCTTAAATTTATTTCTATATTTTGTAGCTGATAAAAGTGGAGTTTTTTATTCACGAAATGTACATTTCTTTATGGTTCATCAGTAGTGACACATAAATAATATAATGTAAGCTGAAAAAAGATCAAAACACTTCAATAAATAGCAACAGTTAAGAGAAAGGTGCAAAGCTCACATGGCCCATGGTATTTTTTCCAAACAAATGTACTGATTTGGTTTAAAGTGATTGATAAGATGCTCTGGAATTACATTTGCATCAACAAATTTGATGACCCAAAATTATAGATTTCCAGATGAGCACCAAAAAATGGTGAACTAGTTACAAGAATCTGAAAATATAAAATAAATCAAATCTGATATTTATAATTATAGAATGCTAAAATACAGATTAATGAACCTCATGAAATTAAACTCTATAAAGCTATTCTGGAAATATTCTTCACTTATGCCGAAAAAACAAAAAACTATTATTGTTTTTCAACGGAATTGAAGAAGAAAACATAAAATTAAGGAATAATATTTAATATCGATAGATTTTGAGAACTTGTGATCCATGGAAACCTTGAAAATTGTGAAAAAAAAATCGATTAGGGGACAAGGACAATATCTTACAAATACTGCCTGCTGATATGAAAAGTTCCTGTAGGATATTACCTAAGCACCTAGAAATAAATTTCGGAATTTAGTTTTCAATTTTAAAATTCTTGAAGATTAATTTTATCATATACACTGTACACCTTTGTTAATATGAAGACGAGAATTTATGATTTTAACGAGATTCTCAATTTTTTTTATTTCCTCATAAATTGTTTTTTTCAAAATTCTTTTTTTTCATATCGTGAAAGTAGGCAAAGTTCTTGAACATTACAGATTGAAGTTTGTTTCCTTCTGTTCTGTCCTCAAAGTATTCATGCCGTTTATCTTTATTTTCATCTGAATTTACGTTCATAGAAACATGCTTAAGTTCTTTAAAGAAAAACATTGTCCATTCAACCAGTTTTGAATTGTTGATACAGCTATTGATTGGTTGAAAACTCTTTGATAATGATCACAGCAGTCTTTCAATGTCACTCTTAGATTATTTTCCACGAAGTTTACAATGCTTTGAACTTTTTCTTCTGATTTTTTAATATTATTTCTTCCTCCTCTTGGAAGATTATAATCACGACCACACTTATCCCATCATTAAGCTGTTGAATAAGGAATATTGCATAATTTTGCCAATTACCATAATTTTCATAGAGGTCTAAAATTCTTTTCCTTATATTTTCGTCGTGCTTGGGCATTTCGTAATGAATAAACAGTACTGGATAGTATCCAGTGGATAGTGGATACGTACAAAAAGAATTACTCAATGAAGAGAGTACCCCCTGATTTTTAGCCAATTGATTTCAATTTTTGACAAAGAAAAAAATTTTTTTTGCAATTTTATATTATTTAAATTCAACTTTCAGAACCCAGAGGTCCACTCAATAGACAGTGATGCTACATCTTCTAAATCAGGGCAAAGTAAGGAAAATTGAATAAATTTGATTCGAAAGATATGCGCAAATTTAGTCACAATTCAACCTTTTCTTGGAGCAACGACACGGCCGATATCCATGATTGTAAATTTTGCCATTAGTTTTTACTAAACTTTGATTTGATAATTATATGATCCATTTTGAAAGATGAATGTGAAATAATCCTGGAAGAGGCCACTGAAGAATATGGTCACATAATGAATCTAAATAGTGATCTGGTTCAAATGTCTGAAAATATGTGAGTTTATTCTTTCTTATGATTATGAGTAGTACCAGGGGTGGATTTCAGGAGTTTCATATTAGCTGGGTGTACTCACAAGTGAATTCTTATGATTTTTTGTTTCAAAAAATAGCAGGACCTTTATGGCCAAATGAAAATTAATTTTTTTCTATTAGAGTTAAAGCAAAATGTTCACATCAACAATGTCTGAATCAAATATTAGGTTAAGATACTATTGCATTCTTAATTTCCCGAGAAGACCAAGGTTTCAAATTTACTAATAATGTCTTTCTTCTTCGAAATACTGTTATTGAGTCCAATAAAGACCAAATAATGATTAATCTTTCGAGTGCACAATTGAAAAAAAACCACAATCAATCTACAGTGTGAAGTATTCATGTTAATTCAATTTTGTTTTTTTTCCAGCCTTAATTACATACTAAATAGGCAATTGAGTTTTACAAATACAAAATGAAAAAATACAAAATTGACTTCTTCATTCTACGAACTAGACCTGAAAAAGGTATAGTAATAATAATAATTATTATTATTTATTATTATTATTGTTTATTATTTCTTAATAATTATTAGAAAATTTTACGCTCTTTCAAATGATATCAAATTTGACTCTGAAATGTCTAAGAATCAAGTCGAAAAATTGATTTATTCAAGTCCCGATTATGAAAATTGTGCTATTTCGGTTTTTCGCGAATTGCGCAAAAACTGAGCAACTTATGAAATTTTTGGAAGCAGATTCAGAATCTGCGTAAAATTTTACACAATAACCAGTTTGTTGCAAAAATTTATCGCAATTATTAAGAAATTGGTCCTATTCTAAAAACTATACTTATCATATAGCATGTATCACACTGATGAGTATGCGCGAAATAGAGATCTCTATTAGTGAAATACTCTTCTTTTTTCATTCATGACATCAGTAGCACAGCTCAAAACCAATGAGTTTGAATATTTTTCTCAATTTTTCTTATGCGACCTTAGACAAACTAAAATCTTTTAGGATGGATAAAAATACAACCATTAAATTTTAAGAGGTTTTTTTTCAAAAATTTGGTTTTTGCCCAATATCTAACTCATAGAGAGCCGAATTTGTTTTAAATGCCAATTTCCCGACTTTTATCTATAGAATAAAATTAACAAGGTATTACAACTATTTCAAGTGAATCCGCCAAAATGAAGCCAATTGAACTCGAGTGAGTGATAGTGTTTCATTTAATTTTTTAACATTTTAGAATACTCATAGCCTCATTGACACAAATGAGAAATCGTGAAAAGATACTCTTTGATTTGGATGAAAAAATTGAAAATCTCTTTACAAATGAAGAAGAAAAGTAAACTAAAATTGCTAAATTATAATTAAAGGAATCGTGTCAAAGTCCTGACACGGGCACTCGATGTTATGCGAGATGAAATTCAGGCCTCAGTGGAAAGGAAGAAACTTGACGATATTCAACTGAATAAAATGAGAATGTTTGTTAATGAATTCTCCTAATAAATAAAAAGGGCTCTCAAGACTGAAAGGAATAACTCCAAACGATGGAAAGCAAAAATGGTTCAGAATTTCTTGAAGAAATTCTGCTACTTTACAATCTATACAAATCTAAAAGAGAATGCTGGCATTCATGTTGACGGCGGAGATTTCGATGACTATCGGATATTCATAAAAATTATCCGTGAAGAATTAGAAATGATCAGTTGTCTTATTGAAGAGGAACGTCTTTTTAATCCCCAGTTACCCTCACTGAATGGGTAATTTAATTTTTCTTACGTCCAGATCTCTGAATCAGTATCATATTGATGAATTTGGATTTAAACATTTAGTTGGGCCGACAGTCAAATATTCAGTTTATGCATGCAGATCATTGTATCGATTTCTCACTGAGAAGGATAATACAGCTGTTCTCATGGAATGCCTAGCAACAGTGGATCCACCAAATCCAATTCTCTTTAAAAAAGTATGCACATGCATTATCCATTAGTTGCCTAGATGACTAAAAAATTGTTATTTTTCGCATTGATCATTGTGGGTTATAGGAAGAAGGTGTGAACCCTCAAAATTCCAGAGATTTTTTTTCATGATACACAGTCAATCACATGGTTTGTGAATACACTGATTAAGAATCCTTAGTTATTTTAACGCAATTCAGGAGTTATTATTTATCAAAAATTAGGTCCACAAAGCTTCAGCAGATAGTACTGTATAAAACGTTTTTGACAAAAGAAAGATTTGAGATCTTTGCATATTCTTGGAGATTAATAGATTTCCTATCGAATGAATGGTCTTGGATGAATACTAATGAGTTAAATAAATTGATATAGAAATAACCCAGTGGGACTTAAAGAGCTAAAGCAATTCGATACTGAGCAAGACAATACAGCAGTGAAAAGAACGTAAAATATAGCATCAAAATTTCTCCAGAAACCTAAACTTTTAATTGGGTTTTGCTAATTTTTTCTATATTTGAAAAGCTTTCACACAATAATGTTTGAAATTTTCCACTTTTTGATAGGTTTAAACTTTTTATATCGAAAAGCTTGTTTTCCACTTTTGAAAATAAACTTTCTTGATTAAGAGTAGATTTTATTCGGAAAAATCCAGCCTTTTTCCGAATTTTCCTATAGACGTGATGTATAATAAAGTTACAGATTTCGCCTATTTTACATTTTTCCAAATTGTACCCAAACCTTGTAAAATTCTGAGCACATATTTCATATCAGCATAAAACTTGCATAAAGAATATTCATAAATTCATTTGAAAAACTTAAACATATCAGGATATTAGAACTAAGTTCATTCTAAAAATATTCGTGAAAACTCAACTTTTTTGCGATAAAAAGAAAATTTTTGAATTCAAGGATTTATTTAATTTTAGCCAGAATGGAAAAAGTTATTTCGATCAGGTTTTGATAATCAGAAGAGAAGTGAAATCTGGTGGGCTCTAATCCAAAAGAGATTGGAATATAAATTTACAGATATAAATCCGCTCAATTACTACAAGGGCCTCATACAAAAGTTAGCGAACAGACAAGTAAATACTATTTATCCTAATATTTTATGTTAGGTGATGGAGCAACATTCGAAACAGATTGACTTGGATTTGTTGAGAACCTTACCGAGTCATTTGAATTTTCAGAACTTCTCGTCCTCTGGAGTAAGTCTTTCCGAATTTCCAAGTCCATGATTAAACACAAAGACAATTTTGGATTTATGAATTTGATACTTAGCTGATAAAGTATATGGAAAATTAACAAATTATTTATTGTAGATTGTTAGCTTACAAGAAGTTTTAAGATGCTATTCCATACACAATCCAGATGTGGGCTATTGTCAAGGAATGAATTTTGTTGCAGCAATATCCCTGATATACCTCAGTAGACCAGAATCTTTTTGGTAAGTATTTCATTTCATATTTTAAAAATTATATATATTGATAACTACTTTAAAGTGACTATTGTAAAAATAAATATTTATTTTACATTTCTTAAATTTGAAAAATACTTAATAAATCTTTCTTGTCCAAAAACAGCTCAGTTAATTTTGGATAAAATACCAAGTAAATTTTCATACTGCTCAATCCATACTGTTCAATGAACAGTGTTCATTCCAATTTTCCATCTTTATTAGTTGTCAATAATCTTTCGAAGCCCTGATTTTTGCTTTAGTGGATTTTAACTGTATATTAGGGATAGATTTTTCAATTCTTATATGTTCAATTTTATTTTTCCCGGGTGAAAAAAAAATTTTTGGTTCGAATTAAAAAAAATTTTATTCAAAATTATTTTCTAATAAAGAGGCAGTGTCAAAGTTCCATTTTTATTAAATATTTTCTCCAATTTGATATTATTACTTCCAAGTAGTCATCGAAGAAGTAAAGGCTTTTGATAGAAATAGTTGATCCGTGAGAAATATTTTACTTATACTTTATTGAAAATGATTAAGTGAAAAATATTTTAGATTCTATCTTGAGAAAAATGGCCGAAATCAAAATCAGCAAGTTTTTCATCAGGCTAATTTTAATACAAAGTCATTGTTTCTATTGCAACCAGTTCTTAACCCTTGAACTGGAAATCGAAAAATTTCTTTATATGGCAAGTGGGGTGGCATACCACCCCAAATGATAATCCAACTAAAATTAATGATAAAAACGAAAATTTATTGACAATAGTTACAAATTATAGAAGGATGATCTTTGCAAAGATACTTTTCACACTTGATACAGCTTTTATATCCTTTTCTATCTTTGTTTCTTGGGCATATGTGGCACCTAGAACCTGATTTGGAAATTTTTGAGAATGTTCCAGAATAATGCTAGAGGCCATCTGCGCATGGATCTTTTCTAACGAGCTGATCGAACATTTCGACGCCACCCTTGGTAGAATTATAATACTCAATTATTTCAGGCTTCGATCCTGTATCATCAACTCTGTCATGGAGTGAAGACAACAAGAGAACTGGTTTGTTTTTTTTGGCTATACTTCATTATTCGTGTTTCATTGTGGAAAATGTATTCAATTGCACCCTCGACGACTTTCATCTGTGCAAACTCCTTTGGAATAAATGTTCGACTCCGCCTGCAGGTTCCAACAAGAGCCGTCTTTTTTTCATTTAGATATTTTGAAAGCTTGATGGTTGTGAAAAAATTATCGCAGATGACCGTTCGACCTTTACCCAGAAGTGGATGCATGAGTTCTTTGAGAATCGCAGGCAGCCCAAATTTTGATCTTGTACTTTCCGGGCTTCCATGGTATATACATCTTGAACTTGCAACGTCCCTTATAGTTCACTAATTGTTCATCAATGGTTATCTGATTTCCAGGCTCATAGGCTGATTGACCATGATGTCGGACCATATGTTTTTTTGATACTTAATATAATTTTAATTAAGGTTTTTTTGGTGTCACTTCATCTATTACTTCTGAGGGCCATACGTGTTCTCTCTACTTTGAAATTATTTTATTTATTAATTCCCCCCTGAGTAAGGGTTTAAGCTAAAATGGCGCCATTTAGTATCAAAATTTTTGCTTGATATTGTTATGCTTCATTCAGAGATATTAAAAAATAAAACTGAAACTAGTTTACTGACTAATAAAAATTCATTTGTTAGATTTATTACCACAGATAATTCCAGCGATAATTCTTTTAGTTCCGGCCATTTAGAAAAAAATTTAATGACCTCAATAAAATATAGATTATGGATGAAATTATGCTTTTAGGTTTATGGTGATAATTGTTGAAAAGTGTCTTCCAAAGAGTTTTTACAATAACCACCTTGTTGGAGTTCAAGCAGAGCAGTATATTCTGAATGAACTTATTGCTGAAAAGTTGCCGGATCTTTTTAGACATCTTCGTGAATACAATATTGACATTTCCACCATAACAATGACCTGGTTCATATCCTTATTTCATGATTCAGTACCATTCGAAGTGAGTGATATTGATTTTTCAATAAATTTAAACTCTCGAATTTGCGTAATTTTTCCATTTTTTCAAACTTTGAGTTGACAATTTTAGAGAAATCAAAAGTTATTTTTTTGAAAATTCATTATGTATAATTTATCACAATGGTTATAAATAGTGGGACCCAAGATCAATTTAAATTGACGGTCCTTTCACTAATTGGTCATCCTGAAGAATATCGTTTGATTTCTCTCACACCTTGAAATCAATAAAACCTTTCAAATCAAAGTTTTATAAATAGGAAAAATCACGCCAACCTTTTCAAATTTTTTTCGGTGCGAGTATGCCTTTTAAATTTTTTTCTAAAAAATTGAGAGCTGGATGAAAAAATGAGACTTTTTGAAAAAATAATAAATTCCCCAAATTCATCGAGAAAAGCTATTTTTCTATCGTAGATTGTCTTCTAGGTAATTCGTGAACCTCTTTCTTTTCGTTAATTTCCCATTATCGTTTCAGTGTAATATAGTTTCCATTTAGTCCAAGAACTTGATATATTCTTTGTTGGAAGGCTTTAAAATATGTGTGAACTCAATCATCAAGAGTGCTTCATAAATTTTTGAGATAATTTTCAGATTTGGCATAATCATCTCTTGAATATTCATGAAAAAATCAATATTCGGTAGTATCGCAAAAATATGAAAGCATTAAAGATTAAAATTTTTTCTCGTATATCCAGATTTCAGACTCAATTTTTTTCTTATCCTCTTTACTATCCAAAACTCATGGATACTTGAATCATTCCAGTTTCTGATACTGTAATAATTTTTCCAAGTTTCCTAATTCTATCCGAAATTTTTATCTCAAGAGTGAGCATAATGGTTCAATAATTATGGAAATAAGAACAAGTAATACCCTAATATGAGATGAGCCAATTAGTTGTTGAGATAAAAAAAATTGCGGACATCCTGATATTTGGGATTATCATTAGAAAAATAATTCGAATTCGACTTAAAAAGTTCCCAGGAATCTATCATTGTAAGAAATCGGACCATTTGAATCTTTCGATTATCACGAAGGAAAATTATCCGAAATTCAGAAGTTTAAAATTCTCTTGGAGATGACTAGTTTCTCACAACCTCTATTGCCAAATTAAAATTCTTCTAATGTCTAATGATTATATGATGATCTGGAATTTCTGAGCTTTTTGTAAAAATTGTAAATCCTTATCTTCATGTCAACTAGCTTTATTCTGTATTTTCATATAAACAATTCTTTTATCTAACAACAAAATACTTCCAACCCTTGATAAAATAAATCTTCTTAGTTCTCATTCATTGATTAGCAGTCAAAAAATTATTACTCGAGAATTTATTTATAGATTAAGTTTAATGATAAATATAAAAAAATTTAATCTATATTCTAATAACTGGACACTAAAAAGCTTGATGTAGATTAAATTAGAATCTTTTCTAAATTCTTCTGTCTGAAGAGAAATATTTTAGACGTGATATGAAATCCCTTCTAGCCTTAGGGATACAATGAATAAGTGATGAATTTCTTTGTCATTATTATGTGATAAGGCTTATACTAAAGAAGGTTTAACCGTCAACCTTGAGTAATCTGAATCTTGATTAAAATTCTCAAGACTAAAATTAATTTAACTGAGACCTTTGAATTATAATCTACCCTCAACCTACTAGTAACAAGTTTAACTGGATTTCATTTAATCTTGAAACCGAGTAACAAGTTTAAAACCTGAAGAAAAGACTCTTTTAAATTAAAAATTCCAATGTGACTGTGGAGCTTCGTACGATTAAGAAATTGTCAACTAGATTTAACGATAATCTCAAGAAGGATACAGCGGTGACCAGATATATCAAACAGGGGAACCATAAAGCTTTAATTTCTGATTTCTCAATTTTGTATAAAAATGCTTAAGCTAAATCTGTTTGTTCAGAAAAACTACTCTTATAAGCTATAATTACTCTGGCCTATATGAGCTTTTTCACCTTTCTCTTCACTGTTTCTATTTATTTATAAATATCTTCTATACTTCTTTCAAAATAATATTATTTTCAATGAATTTTGAACTATTATTATTATTTATGTGTCACTACTAATGAACCATAAAGAAATGCACATTGTACTTTTAGTGAATAAAACATTTTAAAAATTAGATTTTTATTCAAGTGATTTGACTTTTACAAAAGAACTCAAAATTTTTCAGTGGAAAGTCAGGAAAATTTTATTTTCCGAATTCCATAATACAATAAGCCAATAAGTTGCGGGAATATGAAAAAATTTCTGGAAATTTTCAATCCGATAAAATTAGGTAATTTTTTGAATTTCGAAAATGCACCAAATTTCCACTTTTTTTCAACTTTCGAATCCAATATTTTATCTATATCAAAGAAGCAGTTAAATGCAGATATTCGAAATCAGGATTAGATAAAGAATTCCAATGTGGCCGTGGAGGTAGAAAAGAATCTACTCTTAAACTTTTAAATTTTGGATCATTCCCCTTCGTGATAATCAATAAATTTTTCAATTTCCCTCAATAATGACGAATTCCTGTAAAATTCTGCAGCCGAATTCGAACTCTTCGTCTAATGTTAGTCCCAAAATATCAGCACATAACTGCTTCAATTTTTGGCAATTTCACTAACTTTATAAATTTGATGAATATCTGGTTTTATATTTATTTCCTTTACATTGCAGACTCTCATCAGAATATGGGATCTATTCTTATTGGAAGGGGACAAAGTCTTGTTTAGATTTGCTTTGGGTATTCTGAAGCTCTCTCAGTCAGAATTACTCCAACAAAAGGAGCCATTGACAGTTTGGAAAACGTTGAAAAATTTCACGAAATTCACTGTAAACGCTGATGATTTGATCAATGTAAGTATATTATTTTAAATAGAAAATTCAGCTATCAAGAATTACTTATGTCTGTTCGAAGTATAGAAAAATTTGATTCATCAACTGAAAACTAAGATGCTCTTTTTTCTCTAATTATAACGCCTTGGAAATCAATTGAAAGTTTACTAAAGTTTTCAGCAAATCCTTCTGAATTAGGCTGAATAATCTTAATTTTGAATTCGAATTACATATTATGATACAGATTTGGTTTGTAAGAATTTACTTCTAATGTATTAAGAAGTAACACGAATATTAAAAAAAATTATTTTTTTGATAGTTTATTCCACTTTTTTAGTTTTTTCCTGATTCAACCATGACCACTAAAAGTTGGTTCATCAAATATGAAAAATTAAAAGTTTATGATTTCAATAATTTAAAGTGTTAAAGTTTTATCCAAAATGAATTTAATTTTACAAATTAGATTTAATCGGAATACTGTATGATGAAATATGTTTCGATACTGAGATAGTCAAGTACCTTCTACAGTGGATGAGACGGTTGTAAGCTGAACTCTCTTCAATTTTATCTAAAATCCTTAATACTCTTATTGTACTATAATCAACAATGTTTAAAGCACATTAAATTGACATTGATAGTATAAATTTAGTGTAAATAGATTCTACATTTCGTTATTATAGCAGAACTAATTTAAATTATTTATATAATTCCTTTACTTACCTTCTATATTTAAGGCATTCTTAAATGAGGATAGTAAATCAAGATATTTGAGATTGAGTATTTAAAATAGTTAACATTCCGTGATTTCCCATGATTAAGAAACAATTATACCTCAGAATGTTCTCAGAATAAATCTATTGTATAAGAGAAAATCATGCGAAAACTTTCCCATTCATAAATCATTTAATCGTCGAAAATTTTTTAAGAACTTTGGTAATTATCTATGCACTGTACATTCTTTAGAATATTTTTCATCAAGCAGATCAAGAATGTTATGAAAATAATTAAAATTATGCAACTAATTCTTTAGGAGGAAAATACTCATTTTTCTTTTCCTATGTGTTTTTATTATCTACTTGAAAACGACCGCACAAGTAATTTTAAGAATTTTTCAATAAATAGGATAAATTTAGTTAATGTAAAATACCTTTTGGATCAACTTTTCGAAGAAAGAAGATTGATAAACAAACTAAACTTAATGGTGTGTAACCTTCAGTGATAGGATCTTTATTTCAACCGAAATTTTTAGGTTTAAACATATGGGCTCCCTTGATTGATCTAAAAATGTTATCCCAGAAGCTTGATAGACCTAATTCAAAGTAAAAATGATAAGTTATTAATAGGGCAGTCCCAAAAAATAGCAGAATTAAAAAATAGCATTCAATTTTGAATAGAAAAATTATTTTCGTAAGAAAATATCATTCATACTGTTAATGTTAATTTCATAAATCTCATGAAAATTTTTTGAATTATTATTATTGTAGTGTTTGATGACTGTTACAGTCATTTTACGAAATTAGTGGACAATTTTTCGATATTATAGGATTCGTTGACAAAATTAGCGGACAAGTTCCCAAAATAAGAATAATTGAAGGTGTCAAACCACTTTATCAAAATTAGTGTACATTTTCTGGAATTTAGTGGAATGCTTAAACAAAATTACTGGAGAGTTTTCGAATATTAAGAGAGATAATTACAGGTTATGATCTATTCGAATATAGTGGAGAGTTTATCGAAATGGAGAGACATTATTTCGTCTTTAGTGGACAGTTTTTCGAAATTAGTAAAGAAGCTTAACGTTATTAGTGGAATCATTTTTTTGTAATAAATAGATGATTTATAACACCGAAAATTTATTTTATGCAGCCTTTAATGGTTCTTTCCTCAAGGCTTTTCTCAAATATTTCAATTTACTCTCATGATACTTCCATTCTAGTTCTTACTAATTTTTTTTATTTTGCTAAAATGGGATAAGTGTATTTTATTATCTCCGATTCAATGCAGAGAAGTCACATATTGTTCTTCTGTATACTCAAAATTTGGAAAAAATGAGCAACACATCAGTTGTCATTATTATTAGGATTATCTTAATGAATTTTCTCTTGATACCAAATAAAAAGGAGCTACGTAATTTAGTTTGTCTTTATCAACTGTCAAGAATGCTGTTTTCTAGTTTGAAAAATATTAATCGATTTCATGATTCCCACTATCTATTGAGGAAAATTTGTCAACCTTTGTATGAGTAGCGAAAGGATGGAATTATTATCAAGTCAAATAACTATTCTCTGAGTAACTAAATAACTAATAATTTACTTCTAACTTGAGAAAAATAATGTAACATATCATAGTAAAGAGCGGTTAGGTTTGATCCAGAAATCATCTCTTAAAGAATTCTAAATATCGAAAATAATTTGGAAAATTAAAAAAAATCAAACTTTGCTTTTCAGATTTGTTTTTAATTTATATTCTAGTTGAAGTTAAATTTATAATTTAGGTTGCCTACAACGGATTCAAACCATTTCCCAAACGTGCTGAGCTTGAACAAAAGTACAAATTTTATCTAGACCGAATTAATGAGAAATATAAAGAAAATATTGAGACGCCTCCAAAATTAAATGCAAGTTTCATAATAAACAATAAACAATGAATTTATTCTAAAAATTTATTATTCCAGCCAGTTATTGAAATAAAAACGATTTTCTTAGTGTCCTATCAATGTCCTTTTACATGTGAGTTTATATTTGAAATACATTTTGTAACAGGTTCTTCTCATGATAAATCAAGTTTATATTTAATAATTCACTTTATTGACCTATCGAAAGCTTTTGATCGCCTGAAATTTTCTTATATTATCAATAAACTATTTTATTATTTCTTACTGGTAGAAGCCAATCAGTTAAATTTAATTCCCTTCACAGTTCTTACAAGAGAATTACCTCCGGTGTTTCTCAAGGTTCCTCCTTGGGTCCACTTCTCTTCAATATTTGTATCGCAGATATTCAATCGCCTTGGGTAACTGACTTAGGTAAATTATTCAGATATGCAGACGACCTTAAATTTGTCTACCCTGTAAACAATGTTCTTAACATTCTTAAGATTAATCACTATTTTAACTCTCTTAAGCTGAATCTTTCCAAAATTGGTCTTAGGATAAATAGATCCAAATGCAAACTGCTTTTTCCAAAAGTGCTTCCATCCTCATTTCTCTCAAATCTTCATCTTCCAGGCGAGATAGTGGAATCTACTACGGACCTTGGTTTTGAAATTAATTCCTCATTAACTATCTCCCCTCTCTCTAAAAAGGGTTTGATAAACTCTCTGTTATATATGATTAACAGGTTCACCTCCTCACCAGGCTTTAAAATATTAGCCTTCAAAACTTTTGTCTTGCCCCATTTAGATTATACTGCCCCTTTAATACCGGAAATATCTAATGCCAATTCCCTTTAAATTGAACAGATATAATATCGTTTTCTTCACGCGCTTTTCCCTTGGTTCGATTCTTACAACTCCCTAATTGCAATCTCTAGGCTAGAACCCATATGGATTAGAAGGGCTGCTTTTATTATAAAGATGTTCTCAACTCATGCTGATACACATAATAATAACTACTCTCTACGTAAGCCCTCTTTCTCTAATCACCCTCTTCTCTCTCATTTTCGTTTTCTTGATTCCGTTTTTAAACTATCTGAATGTGAAAATCTTTATGATCTTAAATGTATTATAAAATTTATCAGGTCTGAAATAGATTATTCGAAAAATCTTCTTTATTCGAATAATCATCTAGCTTAATAAGATCCCCTTTTTTTACAGAGACATTTTTCTTTAAAATTTAACCTTGTATTCTATATGGACAATGGTTCAGTTGATGACTGACCTGACTGTCTATTTTTTGTGATTCATTTGTGGCAATTTAGATTTTGATCCGGAGCTATAATTTTCTCAGTGATCTGAAGCTCTTTTGGTTGGGTCTGTCATTATATTAAAAATTTTTATGAACTTATTTTATTATGATTCTATATGTTAAATTTAGTCTATTTAATAAATGTTATGATTTCAAAAAAAAGAAGTAAAATATTTGAAGATCGGTTTGAACAAATTACCCTTTTCTGCAAACCATCTCGGACCCATGACCAAATTAGAAGGTTATCATACTTTGGAATGGAGATTGCAAATTTTCGGTCTCTAGCCTGGGTCAGAATCTGAATGGGCTCTTCAGGAGAATTCAAATGCTGTATAGAACTTATGGTCCGAAATCTATTCAAGAACTAGTTGCAATAGAAACAATGATTTTTTATTAAATTAACGTGATGAAAAACTTGCTGAATTTGATTTCGGCCATTTTTCTCAAGATAGAAGCAAAAATATTTTCACTTAATCATTTTCAATATACTATAAGTAAAATGTCTTACGGATCTACTATTTCTATCAAAAGCCTTTACTTTTATATTAAAATTCAAGCAGATATGACTTGTCTGATTTCATTACCAGTATTAGTAACATTTCTGACAAAAAAGCCAAATATTCATTCATGTGAAAAAAGCTTTATCTTTGGATCGCTAGAGCTTATTTCAAAATTATTACTCTTCACTTGAGTAAATTTTCAAGTTTTTTTTCTATGGAAAAGCAATTCACTTGCAAGATAGAAAATAAAAAGCATCTTTTTTCAGTATAATTGGAAAAAGATTAAAGAAAGATACCCTTTGAATACATAATTTTTATCACTTTAATCAAATCTATCAAGGAAGAGAGAAATAACTAAGCTTTATCTTATCCTCTTGTTAAAAGTGAGAAATGCTTTTGATTTTGAATAGCTTGAAAAGATCAAAAGGTCTATATATTTGCATGAATACTTTTTAAATTGGATTTGAAAATTTTGAATAGTTTTTGTTTTATGTTCCCTGGGAAATTTATTTCGAAATAATTACAACTTCATTTAATAAGTTTACATTTATTTGAAGAATTAAGTTAGAAGATCAATTTTTCCTCTGAAATTGTATTTTTCAATCTAAACTGATATAACATTTAAAAGACTAAAATTTCCAAAATTACTAAAATCATTTATCGATATGATAGAATTTATTTTCAAGTAAACCTAATTGAAATGAAGATGAGAATTTACCATTTTTAAAAAAAACTCAATATTTTTTTCCGGATTCACAGAAAAATAAGGGTTGATTCCAAAAAATGGAATTTGCAAAATTAGTGACTCGGACCTTCCCATTTGCAGAAATGGTGACAGTGGTAATCCAAATTACAATTTTTTTTGCAATTATGGTTACAATCTTGTAAAATCTGTCTTTTATAGCTGCTTAAGTTGTTTCATGAGTGTTTTTATTTATGACTATTCCTGAGTACTAATTTTTTAAAATCGAATTTAAATCAAGTTAATTCTCCGAATTGATTAAAAATATC
The DNA here is from genome assembly GCA_012064415.1 of Gyrodactylus bullatarudis. Classification (NCBI taxonomy): domain Eukaryota; kingdom Metazoa; phylum Platyhelminthes; class Monogenea; order Gyrodactylidea; family Gyrodactylidae; genus Gyrodactylus; species Gyrodactylus bullatarudis. Next base: position 191,164 of record SSNU01000126.1, read on the forward strand.
AGGTATTACTCACTACTTGGAAGTAGTCATCTTAGTTTTTCATGTACATAGGCAAGAATTTTTAGCTTTTTTTATTGACTTCACCTAATTTGATTCTATTTGAGTAAAATAAATCAGTACTCAGGAATAGTCATGAATAAAAACATTCATGAAAAACTTAAACAGCTATAAAGGACAGATTTTACAAGATTGTAACCATAATTGCAAAATAAATATCATTCAGCAAAAGGAGGACTAACCAAGACTGCAATTATTAATTTTCAACACAGGAAAAAGGGACCATAAATGCAATATTTAAAAATTTCAATTGCTAAAAGGAACCAAAAATGAATTAAATTTCAGGGGTCCTCAAATCCAATGTAAAAATGTAACAAAAATTGTAATTTAGCCCGCCACTGTCACCATATCTGCAAATTCACCAATTTTGCGAATACCCCTTCCAAAAATCACCCCAAAAATTTCTTCCTAGATATTTTATTTTAAATAATAAGAAATAATTTTTTGAATTCTAAAATGAATGAGCTATTAAGATGTCGATATTCGAAAAAATTCAACCAGACCAAAATTAGGCCGTTTTTTGAATTTCAAAAATGTACCAAATTTCCACTTTTTCAACTTTTAAACCCAAAATTTTTATCGATTTCGATGATTCGAAGCTGTTAGGTGACGACATTTAGGATCTTTTCATGCTTGAAATGCGATCGAAGTGTGAATTTCATTTAAGAGATAACTTCCATTTTCACGGTGAAGGTTTCAATAAAAACTCAGTGAAAAGGGTAAATATTTCCCATTTTTTCCTATCAGGTAGTCTTAAGACTAACGGAATGATCTGTCAAACTTGTTAAAGCTCCTATGTATCCCTTGAACATTAGGTTAAATATAATTAAAATTAAATCTATACTATTCATTGTAGAGTTTACTTATCAATATAATCTTTCAAACAAAAAAAAGATTAACTCTATCATATCGAAATGCGATTTTAGTAATTTTGGAAAACTTCATCTGAGTCTATTACTAAATATTTACTTTAAAATCACAAATTCAAATCTTCATGAGCTGTTTATTCTCAGGAGCATGTCTGGGCATGTAAATTGCAAAAATCTTTTTTACAGACAGACAAGTTCATTACTAAGTGTTAAGCTCTTCATTGTTACCGTCTGAAAAATACTTTTAAATTAAAAAAAGTATGAATGAAAATCTCCAGAAAACTTTTGAACTTTTGACGAAATACAACTTTATTAAATTAATTCTCTTGATTTAATCCTATTAGCCTCGATCTGGTTGGCATATCTTTTAGAAAGTGAATCCCAACTGATAAAATTGGCGCTGGATGAAAGAGTTATCTTGCCTGTCAATTTCAAAGTGAGTTAACAGAGAGTTAATTCTTAAACATTTTGCAGACATCAATGATAATTCATGCGATGGCATCATTAGAAGATGGAAACATGCTTTTTGGTGGTCGCGATGGGGAACTTGTTCTGGTCAACATGGAGCAAAAGTTAGTTTGTTTTATGAAACAAGGTTGATTAGGATCTCTTTTCGATCTCTTCTGTAAATCATAAATTCCAAATTTTATATACACCGATAAATTATTGATCTTTATGAAGATTTCTTGGATTCCGAACATCATGAAAGTTTTGAATCAAGTGGAAAATTTCTCAATTTCAAAAATCCTCAAGAAATGGAAATTCTACCTTGAAACGATAATGGGGTACTCATTTAATATATTTGTCTAATTTTTCGTTCATGAAAAAGAGTTTTTTATAATGTTCAAAATGATTTTAAACTTTAAGCAAATGAATGCAGTAAACAAACTCAATGCAAATCAACAGAATCTGGTTCAACGACCACAACTAAGAGTAGATTCTTCAGTTTATCTAACAGAAACAAGGTTAAACTTTATTTAACATAAAAGGTCTCAGCATTATTCAGTCAAATGAAGATTAGAGTAAAGTGGAGATTTTGTGTAATCAAGCTTAAGATATATGATATATAATAATTGACATGAAGATAAAAATTTATTTTTTTACAAAAAACTCAAAATTTTTCAGTGGAAAGTCAGGAAAAATTTAATTTTTGAATAAGTTGTGTGAATTTGAAAAAAATTTATTGGCTTATTTTATTATGGAATTCGAAAATTAATTTTTTTCCTGACTTTCCAAAGAAAAATATTGAGTTTTTTTAAAAAAGTAAATTCTCATCTTCATGTCAACTAGCTTTAGATTTCGAATCAAAAAGGTTATCACAATCCCTTGAAGAAAACTTAGATTTTAGATAATTTAAAAAATATTCATTTGAGAAGAAAATGATATAAGTGATATAAGGGTTTATTTGATATTAAGGAGAGTGAAGCGAAAGTTTTTTTTAGACAAAACACTTATATTTGTAGAAATATAGAAAATACAAAACACTTATAGCATAATGTGCATTGAAAAGGTTTTCTTTTTTAACAAATAAAGAAATATAATAAAATTAAAAATGTTCAATAATTCATCGGGTCGGCGAATGTGAGAAATAATATTATTGTAAAGTATTTAATATGAAAAACTAGTGTCTGCAAGAAAAACGAAAATCATCTGGTCAATGAAGATATGAGTAAAGTAAAGACTTAGTGTAGTCCAATTTAGATCTAATGTGAGACATGACTAATTTAAGATTGGTCAAGTCATCACAATCAGAAAATTTATATTCTAATTTAATAATATTGAGAGTAGTAGATAATAAGTAATCAAATTCATATTTTGAGTTCCTGAGGTTATAATTATTCACAGAAATAGAATAGGACTCATGAAATTTTTAAACTATAAATTCATAACTATTAGAGAACCGCTCTTCATCTAAAGATGTTTAGCTGAATACACAACTATTTTCAGAATTTAAGTTTGAAAATGTATTTAGAAATACTCCAACATTTCTAGAAAGATATTTGCATGTTTTAGATATATAATTAATTTATATTGGATTTTCAGGATGGCTTAGTGGGTACAGTATCCACCTTAATTGAAAATAATATTATTTCTCTCCATGTTCAAGTATTCGACTTTTTTGATGATTTCTACCTTTGTTATCATCAGATAGTTCTGAGAATAGAATTTAGCATATTTAGAATCCTCTGTATTTGCTTAATCCTGAAATCTGTTCGAAAATCGTAATGTTGTAGTTTTAAAAATTGAACTCTAATAACTATAATGACAAGATGACATTTTTAGCGACATAATTTGGAATTACAGCACAAATAGCGAGTGTATTACAAATATAAAAGTATTTTACATTGACGCATATGAGCCAATTCAAGATTTACTCAGTCTGAATTATGGAAATTATTCTCAAAATCACGGAATATTCGAGAGATGCATTATCTCCCTTTTCACTGGTGAATTATTAATCATCGATGTAAGTTGAAATGTTAACTTTAATTTCAATCCACCCCTGGACAGGGATATGAGTCAAAAGAAATCAAGTTAAGAATTATAAAAAAATTATTCAGTCTCTCCCTATTGATCTTTATTTGATTCTTGAATAATTCATGGGATTCACTAGATTTCCCTAGTGATCTTTTTTCATATCAAACAAGTGCTTTCTATTTCTTACTCAATTCATTATTTTTATCAATCTTTTATTAATCGTATACATTTTTAATGAAATTTTTTTGTCTTTAGCTCATTTTTTCATTCTAAAATCGTGCTGTTTATTAGAGTAGGGTGAAATTTTAACATCATTTTTGTACCGACTCTTCTGATAGAACTATCAATTCTAAGCATGTGTCAAAAATGCTTCACCATCTTCAAAAATAGTAATCATATCATCAAGATGGCTTTCATGGTGAATTTTGTTGTTTTATCATGTCCGTGGGATATTGTGGGAAAAATGGGGTCAAAAATAGTACCAAAAAATAAAAAATAGTATCTCATAAACTCAAAAATAAGTAGAAAAAAGTACTTTCAAGAAAATTTAAGAGATTTTGAGTAAAAAAATAGTCTTCTACTGTAAATTGTTGCAGAATTTTTAGTCAATCTTGTGTCAACAAAATTTCTGATTTTTGTTCAAATTTTTTTCCATGATAGAAAATAATCCTTCGACCGTTCTTGTGCATATTTTACAAAATACACATACATTGTACATACATGTATATCCTTTTAGTTGAAATTTAAAATTCATGAAGAAATATTATCCAACAAAAAGCTACGATCTAGATGCTATTTTCCCACATGATGAAAGCTCGATATCAGGAATATAGCAATCAATTCATCGAAAATTTTGATTGGTAACTAGTTGAGGAATACTATATTCTGAGATTAAATTTGATTAAAATAGTACAATAAAGTACCTGAGCAACAATTTAGTACAGAAATAGTACCAGCTATCTTTTAAATACGATTAGATAAGCAGATTTTTTCTCCAGATTATTAAAAATCAGCCAGTACTCTGTCTAGAGTAAAAGTAGACCAAATAGTACTTTTTTGAGGCCCTAGTAATGACATAATGGAGAATGACTTTTGCGCTTTAAAAATATGCAAAACATGATCTGATTACTTAATTCTATCAGAAAAGTAAGTCCTCTCATGAGTTGTTCGGAAAATATTTGATTTCTATCGAATGAATTAAATTCATTAATATGTGAGGGGAAATTTTGTGAATATGATAAATTTGATTATTATTTCGAGTTTTTCGGATAATAGCTTTTAATTTTATACAGAATTTTTAATTTCTATTTTTATGAATCAAATTAGCACGCTCGCACGATAATTGTATCTTTGATAGCTGAAAGTTTTTTTTGATTTTAAATCAGCCATGAATCATATAAGATCTGAAATTGAGCAATCGATATATCTCTCTTATTTTATCCTTCGTTAACCAGATGATAAGCCGATTCACTTTTCAGATCAAGTGATTAATTTTGCTCAGACATATGTAGATGTCAAATATGGATTATTTTCTAGCAAAAAAATGTTGCATTATCTAAAATACTTTTAGTGTGTAAAAGTTTATTGCGAGCAACAATTTTTAGTATCACATACTTTATTTACAATATCCTATTCTAGCTCTATTATTATTCAAGCTCTCTCTTTCTTTGAATAAAAGTGAGCAATTTTTATGAAATAAAGCAAGAACAAAGAGATCATAATAGACGAAACGTTTTTTTACACAATAATATCATTCTTTGTTGGGAATACTTGTAGTGTGCAATAAAGGCATAAGAAATCCATCATACTCAAATGTACATCATATTCTATTCATTAGTGTTATGTACCAGAGTTGGTTTGGAAATAGCAAAATATGTTTCTTTTGTCTTGAAAGTTGTGTTATTTTCATGGCTTAATTTGATTTGAATTAAAAATCCAAATTTTATTTTTAAACTCTCTTGATAGAGTTACTGGGAGCTATGCTCCGAATTTCTCACGTAAAACAAAGTTTTTATAATAAAACTAAAAATTTCTTGATTAGATTCCTGAAATTTATATTTTGACTTTTTACTTCTTTTTTTACATTTGCGTGTCTTTTATACTCTTCTACGAAAAGAATTATTAAGTATGCTTTGGATAGAATTTCTTCAAGTATGATCTATAATTGAAACGGTTGGAAAAATGATTTTCTCAGCAGTGTTACTTAAAAGTAATGTTCCATTATACGAATTTCGAAAATGTCTCAAATTCTCACTTAATAATAATAGTTTTATTTAACAATACATATGTTATATCTGTAAACATAATAATTCTTCATATTAATCTGAGTACATTAATTTATTCTTGAGTTCATTTTTAAATTTATTCAAGCTTAGGTTTTTAATTGATCTATTGAGTTTTTCAAATATGTTTTTGCATTGTAATTAAATATTGCCAACTTTTATAGGTTGCCAAATTCTGGAATATTATAGCGTAATCCTTGGCGGTTAGAGCTTACTATAGGGGATGATTTGATAAGACTAATTGACTTCAGTTCTCTTTTAAGTCTAGGAGAATTGTTCGAGGAGTTGAGTTCAGTTTGATAACTCGAGGATAGTAGCCGTACAAATCGTCTGTGTGCAGATCGAATTTTTTTCGACCATTTTTTACCTTCAGGATTCCATACTGCCGAACAATATTCTGTAACTGGTCTAGCATAAACTTTGAACAAAAGTGTTTTCATTCCATCGGTCTTTATGCACTTGTTTATATGAATGAGTCGACCAATGAATTTCTTTAAAATTTCCTTAAAGTAAAATCAAATCTATGAGTATAAGTGACGCCAAGGTCTTTTAGTCTCTCTTTGGGAAGAATTTTCTCTTGATCAATAAATATATTAAGGTCTGTGATCACCATTTTATTCGGCGTTGTGTAAAAGGATTTAGTTTTATTTGGACTTGGTCCAAATTCTCTCAGTTTGTGATTCTTCTTGCAATTTCAAAGTTGATGATGTTGCTATCATAGCCTTCTTTAAAATGGAACACTATTTTGAAATCATCAGCATATTTGAAGATTTTGAACTGTGAGGATTGTATCTCTGCAAAACTGATGTTGAATAGTAGGGGACTTATTCTAGATCCTTGAGGAACACCTGAACTATTTTTTCTTAGATTTGATCTTTGAGCATTACATTCCACAAATTGTTGTCTATTTATTAAGTAGTTTTGAAGATCAATGTTAACTACAACAATTTTTTGTTTTTTTGCTTTTCAGAAAGGAAATGTAGCTGAGAAATTGGTAGAGATTGGTCTCACATGATTTCCCTTTGCAAGAAGAGGAATAACTTTGGCAATAAGAAAATAACTTTTATTGCCTATGAGCTCAAAAATTTTCCTTGATTTCAGAGATTTAAATCAATTTGATACTGATAGGTAGGAAAATTTATTGAGTGTTTTGTAAAAATAGAAAATTCTCATCTTTTATGTCAACCAAATGTACATTTCTCAAAGGTTCATCAGTAGTGTCTCTTTGATAATGATAAAAGTTAAAAGAATGAAAATAATAATTTACAAATTATGAAAGAAATAGTAAAAGTTGAAAATATAAGAATATAATGTAAGCTGAAAAAAACACCAAAACTCTTCAATAAATAGCAACAGTGGAGATAAAAGGGAAAAAGCTAGACCAAGGTAGTTGAAGATTATAGGAATAATTCTTTTGAACACATAAGTCTGGTTTATATAGATTTATGAAGAATTTCTCCTTCACCCAAACGTCTGTACTGTCATCACTCGAGTTTTTATACAAAATTGAAAAACTCGAAATTGAAGCCTCATGTCATTCCTGTCTAAGATGCATAGTCATCGCTGTATCTTTCTTAAGGTGATCGTTCTCTCTAGTTGACAACTTTCTGATTGTACGTCCTATATAAGAAGATCCACGGTCACTTTGAAATTTATAAATCATTAGAGTCTTCTCTTCAGGTTTCAGTAAATCTTTGTGAATCAAATGGAACAATCTCTGAGTTTTGAATACAATTTTCAATTGTATGTTGATATAATTTTGATCGACGAGACTTGTCAACTTTCTCCTTAAATCATTACTAAAACCATCACCTTTAAAATTAAGTTTCATGAAAATCGTGGTCTTGATCTGTGTTTTCAACGACATCTCTATTGACTGGTAAATTTTTCCACAAATTTATTAGGATACCCATTTTCCATTAAACATAATTTGGTATCACTTTAAAGATGATAAGAATCTAATAATTTAAAAAATACTAATTTACATATTCCCAAAGAAATAGTAAAAATGAAAAAATTAAGGATGAATGCAAGCTGAAAAAAACACCAAAACTCTCCATTAAATAGCAACAGTGGAGATAAAAGGGAAAAAGCTCAAATAGGCCAAGGTAGTTGAATTTCTGCTCTACTCATATATTTATGCTGTCATCTACAGTGTTTTTGTTTACAACGTAAAAATTCGAACTTCAAAAATTCCTGCTTAAGATGTCTAGTAACCGTGGTATCCTTATGTATACGAGCACTGATCATTAGATCTTGTAGCCGATTTCCGAATAGTTCTTGCCATGTACGAAGCGCAACAATCACACTGGAATTTACAAACTAATAGTCTTCTCTTCAGGCTTGAGTAAATCCCTATGAATCAAACTGAATATTGTTCAGTGAACAATCTCTGTGTTTTAAATACAATTTTCAATTGTATATTAGGGTAAATATATAGGAAAAACTTATGTAATTTTTTTCTATAAATTTTGACTTATTTCAAACATAATCATCAGTGATGATACTCATGATGATTCATCACTAAAATTAAATCCGTAATGGAAAATTGGAAATTTGTCGAAAATCGTGTCATTCGTTTCTGCAAATGCTGTAATTTGTTTTTCATTTTATGGAATAATGACAGGTGCAATTAAAAAAAACAGAGGGAAACTTTATGACTAGTCCATTTATTGACTAGTAAATAGATTTCCCAAACAATATCAAGAAAATGAAGTAAAAAAAGAATGTATATGAAACTAATAGCTGACATGGATTTGGGGCACAACAAAAATCTGAATTTTTGGTCGTTGCTGTAATTTTCTACGAAATTAACTAGCTCAAATAAGTCAATAAGTTTCTAGAGATTTTGAATTTCATAATTTTATCTTTTAGAATATTGCGAACAAAGAGACCAGCGAGAGCATTTCAACCTTATTCGTTTCCCACTTTCCCATTAAAGAAATGATTGTCGTAGATAAGACTAAAGAACTTTTGTGTCTTGCTGGATCAGAAATATATATTCTCGATTATGTGTGAGTTATAGAAGGAATTTATTTTGTACAAATTTCTGTAGAATATCACAAATTGTTTGCTCACTATCAAAACTCTTGATTTTGAGAAACTAAAAGATGATGTTCTGTGATAAAATTGAATGATCTGTGTTGATTGTTTTCATACACATTCTTATCAAACACAAAATACTATTTATATATCTTCATGATTTTATCCCTATCAGCTTTGAAGATCATTTTTGTCCAATCAGATGTGAAAATAGTAATAGTATGTAAGAGTTTGGCTTATAGTAATAAAGTATTGATAATCAGAAAAATAGAATAATAGACTTCAGATTTAACTTGCTTTTTTTGCTCAAAATTTGAATCCAACACTGCTCAATATTCACTTCACGAAAATTCCTAATATTAATTGCCAATTTCTATTATAATTGCCAATTTCTATTATAATTGCCAATTTCAAGAGCCTCTCTCTAAAGTTTTTTTAATTTTAACCTCTTCAAAATTGGTTTTATGCCCACTATTGTTGAAAACATGCAGAAAAACTATAGTATACTTTTTTGTGGCTGATAGGCTTGTCGTACCACTCAAGAAGGCGTGTGAAGACTATCACCGTCGAAAGTTTCGACTCGAAAAGTTGGGATAACCAATGGCTGAGAATTCTATCAGTGACTTAAATTTCATTTATTATGATTTTAGATCATTTTTTATTGAATCAGAAGATGATGTTCTAAAAATATAGTATGTTTTCTATATTGCTTGATATTTGGATTATTTACTAGATTCTTCTGGAGAAAAAAAACTATAAATTTTAGAAGAACTAGCTGAATTTTTGATTCTTTCGGGTTAAATAAACAAAAAGGTTGTTTGTCATAAACCAGTCTGTTCCAACCTCCTAATAGATGGGATTGATAAATTCTCTGTATGTTTGGCATTCAGATAAACTAAAGTTTTCATTCCAAAATACATTGAAAAATCAATTCGATTTTGAAAATGTTGGAAAGTGGTTAATTAAAGCTAGCTAATATGAAGATGGATATTTATCAATTTTCTTTAAGAACTTGAATTTGATTTTCAAAGTTTAGATTACGAGGTCCATTTTTTGTGAAAAATCAGTTTTTAAGTTGAAAATTTCGTTGATATCAATTTGAGAAAATTATCAAAAGAAAATATCGAATCGCTTTAAATTTTTGAAACCGATAATAATTTTGAGCTCTCTGACGCATTTTCGAAAATTTTTTTTCTAACTTTCCGGAGAAAAATATTGAGATTTTGTAAAATTAGTAATCATTTGAATCTCTGGGTCTTAAACTACAAAGGGTCTCAAAGGGTTAAGAATATTTATTCCCATATTTGGCTAATGGTTTCGCATTAAACCGTCATCATGTGTCTCCTCTTCAAGTCTTTAGATCGATTCTACCATTTGTGTAGAGAATACATAATCAAATGTTATCATTATAACTGTTCACGAAAAAATCAAATTTTTTATGGCCCTCTTATTTATTTGAACTGTGTGCTATCTTCTTATGAAAAATGTCAAATCCTATATATTTTTGACAGCGTAGACATTGGAAAATAATGATCTCCTGCTGTAAATAAAATATTTGTCAACAAAAATAAACATTGAATTGAATCATTTTCAAAGCGACATATTTCTTAGTTCTTCGGAGATTTTTAAAGAAAACTAAAGACAATGAATCTTTGACTGTGGAATCGATAATCCTAAATAAACACAGGGGTTTGATTCTAAAGCTTATATGGATACCACACAGGACAGGATAAATTTACCTTGTGTTCCTGGTAAATAAAATCACCAGAATAATCAGTCATTGGAAGTATATTACAGATGTCATGATAATTATTATTCCATCAATCTGGTCCACTCGCTCAATTATGATAGGATCGATACTAGCAAATTGATTGTAAACATTTTTCATGATGAATTTTATTAATATCCTTAAAATTCACATTATGTATTTCATGACAAGGAGAATATTTGGTGAGAAAAAATCTCTAAATAACTATACCTTTTTCAGGTCTAGTTCGTAGAATGAAGAAGTCAATTTTGTATTAGAGAGTATTTATACAGAGATATGAAGTTGGGATTGGCCTCTAAAAGATTGGAGAAAATATGAAGCACATCAAAATTTAGTTCCCAACTAAAGCTAAAAAGCGACCGTATTTATTTGACCTTAAAAAATCATACACATCAAAAACTCGAGATTGAGGAATGAATTTTGTATTAGAATTTTTTGTCAATTGATTGACAGGGTGATCAAAATTCGTATTTAGATCAATACTTAAAAATTTCCTTCAAGGGTCTCTTAGAATTTTTAAAAATGTTGTGAGAAGAAATCTCTAAATAACTAGAGAGTTTATACAGGGATATGAAGTTGATAATACCTGAAAATATTTAAAAAATAGATTTTGCAATACTTTTTGATAAATTTTACTTATTTTAACTGTAGTTAACTGATAACAAGGAAACCAAAAAGTCTAAAAAAACGTAGTTTAGCTTGTAGCAACCGAGATTCTAAAATTTATTTAATTTTTTGTTTGAGTCCAGGGTCATAAAGTCATATTAAGCGGAAATTTTACCGTTAACCTTGTTACTCTTGGCAGTTAATCTTGTTTCAGATAATGTTTAACCCTTAATGACCCATATTTTGATCCAAAATCATGCTATCTTTGTAGTGTTAACAGATAGAGTTCAGGCGATTCAGAGGTATGATTCCTCAATAAAAGTTATCTTAATTTTTATCTATGACCCTGGGAAGTAGGTCTTCAACAAAACGTTTTAAACAAAAATTAATTTTTCTAAAAATATCAACTCTCTTTAAATTAGTATAGCGCGAGTCTGACGGATGATAGAGCCAAGATCCAGGAAATTAATAAATTTCCTATCGAATGGGTGGTAAACGAAGTACGGATCAGAAATATTCTATTCTTTCGATTAAGATGAAATTTTGAAAAGTGGTTTTCTAAGAGACAGCTTCCTTTTCACCTTCCTTTTAGAATCGAGATACTGTGACTTGGTTAAAATTATATAGGAAACTTTATAAACAATCATCCCGGATTCAATTGAATGCCCCATTAAAATATTTGAAATACTTGAATTTGTACTTTTAATAATTTATCATAAGATTCCTTGGCAATTCAGAATTCCCCAAATTCATATCAACTAACTTTTTATGTGGAAAAATTAGTTCTTCACCTGATGAATAAGGCTAGTCGATTTTTATCAAGAAATTTATCAGATTATTTTAATTTATGAGTAAAGATTCCCTCGGAATCGTTTATCCATGAGTTAATTTTCGTATGGTTAACCAAAATTACATGATGAATGATTCTATCTCGAAATAACTTTAATTTTTATTTATTAATTCTCGAGAGTCATATTTTTTTGATTTTAATCTATTATCATGGAAAATATTTCCATTCTAGGGATGGATTTAATTAGAATAAGTTTTTTTCTAGATCTCTCGACATTCTGAGAAAAGTGTCCACATCAGATCAGCCGATTAATGTAATTCAGAGTCTGTTGCTGTTAGATTCAGAAGAAGAAATCTTCCTCTGGCTCTTCAATAACAACGAGTTAACCTTGAAATCTTTTCAATTATCCGATAACACCAGAAAGGGTAATATCAATCTGTTGAAGCAAATTGAAATTCTCAATTCGGAAGAGGCGTTCAGTCCAAATCTTTTACAAATTCATGCTATGAATTTATTGGAACTAGGTCCTGATAAAACCTACTTATTGCTTTCAATAGATCGGGGCCCAATTCTAGCCTATCAAATAAGTATGTCTTTCTCACATGAACAAGTGGATTAAATTATTTATTCACATTTCAGTCGAAGAGAAAAATGGAATATCTCGGGTGAGTTATTAGTTGTTTTTCAATTTTTTTGAAACATTGATTTACATTAATCTGCCAAATATTTGAACTTCTAAATTATCTACTTTTTATCAAGTTCGAAGATTTAAAATTTGGAATCACATTTGCGAAATTTTTTAAATCATCACTGCGTAAAATTACCTAGAATTTACACATTTAGTATTTTCTTGAATACTAAATACCTTTAGTGACCGAATTCAAATTTTAAATCCAAATATCGGTAAAAGATTGCTTTTTCCAAATTTCAAAATCACAGGACCCAAAATATGTTCCTGACTATCTGAAAATTTAATTTCAAAATCAATCTTCAACTAGCTAATAAAGTTTAGGACATAAAAACCGACTTGCAAATTTAGAATGAAAATCATCTGTCGGGATTTCAAAACATTTACTGAATAGACCTTAAAAATATTCTACATCCTCTAAAAAATTTAGTTCCCAACTAAAGCTAAAAATTGACCTTAAAAAATCATTATTATCATCAAAAACTCGAGATTGATGAATGTATCTTTAACTTTTTATTAGAATTTTTGTTAATTGATTGAGAGAGTGATCGAAATTCGTATTTAGATCAATACTCAAAAATTTCCTTCAAAGCTCTCTTAGAAATTTTACTCTATAAACGGTAATCGGGAAAAGCTTTGAAGACCGCATGATTTTACATATGCTTTTTAGTTTGAATTTAAATCTACACGGATCATTCTTTTTTTTCTTACTAATGAAATTGAAAAAAATTACATGTTATATACACCTTGACGTGGTGAATTTCTTCGAGTGCTGAAATTCTCTTCGTTTCAACGTACTTGTAATTCTTGTGTCAATTTTTTCCTTTTTATTATTCAAAGTTGCCGAGAAAAACTGTTTAAAATATGATTTTTAAGAAATTTTTATCAACCCACGAATAACTATCTAACTATCTTTGTTGATGTTATCAAACAATTCCAATTACTGTGAAAATAAAACTTTTTTAAGTGAAAACATCCACATATCCTGACATAAGACATTTCAATTTTTCCTCTAATATTTTTCAAAAAACAGATTTTCAAGATAACAATATGTCATCAGTTGACATAAAAATTGCTTTTTCTATAGAGTGTATCAACGATAAATCAACACTCTCGATAAGCAAATAATAATAATAACTAAATAATAATTGAGTTTAGTATAATTTACTCAAATTAAATTAAACTTGATTGCAGGTATTTTTCACTTCCTAAATATTCATAACAAAAAAATACAAATTCTGAAAATCAACAACAGTTTTCCTAAAATAATAAAGGTGTACCAATGAATTCGGAATTCGGAGTCCTTTTTTGATTTTTGTAAAATAAAATTTGAACAAGAGAATTCTTGTTTCTTACTATGCGCATTTAACTCATTCTTCAGATTTAGGAAAAGACATCTATTTAAATGGTTAATCAAAAAGGGAAAATGAAAATTTAAATAATGTAAATATGTTTTAATATCAATAAAGATGTCTAAGGCTGCGTGTTAGGGTTCAAGGCAAAGTCAGGAAAATATTAATTTTTCTGATTCCATATTGAAATGTGCCAATAAGTTGTGGAAATTTAAAAAAAATTGTGAAACATTCAATCTGACCAAATTTAGGCCGTTTTACAAATTTCGAAAAATGCACCGAAAATTTCCACTTTTTCAACTTTTATCGATTTCGAAGATTTGAAGAAGTTAAATGCAGATATTCAAGATCAGAATTGGAATAAGAATTCGAATTCGGCTGCAGAAATTCACGAAAATTAGTCATTATTGTGGGATACCAAAAAATTTTAGTTTATTGATAGTCTCTTTTACTTTTCTCTTGAAAACAGAAGATTCCTTTCTACCTCCACGGCCCAATTCAAATTCTTTATATAATGCTAATCTCGAATTTCTGCATCATACTGATTTAAATCAAATGTTGAAAAAGTGGAAATTTGGTACATTTTCGAAATTCAAAAAACGGCCAAATTTTGGTCTGATTCAACTTTTTCGGAATATTTTCGAATACCCGCATCTTATTGGGTCATTCCTGAGAAAAATATAGAGTTTTTTGTAAATATAGTAAATTCTCATCTTCATGTCAACTAGCTTTATTTATTAAAATTGTCCAAATATCTTGTTTACAAAAGTCAGAACGGGAAATAGATCTTGAACTAATTTTTTGAAAGAACATCCCAATTATCTGTCTTACTATTTATTAGAGAACTGCTCTACGTCTTAAGAGATTTACTCTGATGCAGAAACATTATCAGGACTTTAAAATAAGCTTGAAAATTTATTTGAAAATGTATTGGTGTATTTGATTGGAAATTAATGATTAGCCCAAACGCTATAAACATAATTAAATACATGATCTAAGTTCAAAGAAAATATTCCAACTTTGTTTCCATAGAATAGGAAGCAATAGTTTTTGTATTCAGTTATAAATTTGCTGAAAATTGTTGGAAATTTCTATTCTTGTGTAGTTCAAATAAAGTTTCCATTATTTTTATCGAAATTAAATGAGAGCTTTACAAAATTAATAAACAGAAGAGCACTACTCAACCAAGAATATTAGGAAATTCGAACACAAGAACAGAAATTTCCAACTCACTTATTTAATAATACCTAGAACATATTTTCCCTACATAAAAGAATTATTGCAACCCATTATTATTATGTTCATTCCCATTATTCCCTCTTTTTTGTTGATGAGGCAAGACAAACAAAAAATATTTACAATCATTTGTCGAACAAAAGAGAAATGTTTTTTTTTCTAATATCCATGTTTTTGTCACTATTGATAGAATGTGCTAGATGATGTTAAAACTTTTCTTCCTCCTTCTCAAATTAATTTTTGGTCTTCATTTTCATGTTTAGCGATTGACCATTGCTAAGCTATACAGTAAAAAATTTCACTCGTTAATTTAAAAGTATTTTTTTCCTTGACAGTTTTAATTTCTCAGGATAAGAGAGGGCTAGCGAACAATAGAATATCAATCATTGGATCTTTTCTGTTATATTTTAATCGGCTAATTTGTAGAACATTCGTCCCCCTCAAATACAGCTATTCTCGATGAATTTGCCTATTCATGATATTTACAAAAATCTCATTTTTTCGTCAAGGTGTCAAACTTTTCTAAAGATTTTTTGGAGCATTTCAAATTTCGAGCTGTCGAGAAAATTTTTGATAATTTGAATAAAATCTTGCTCATAACTAGGACCACAATGTACATATTTCGAATTTCAAATAGCTTACATCTTAAACGTAGAAATTTACTTTCAAAAACTAGTCTGATTCAAGGAAAAAGTTTTTATAACATAATTTTACATCTAATAATAATAATATATATGTTACCGGTAATCTTGTTACTCTTGATAGTCTCAAGACTCCCTAGCAAATCAGTTAAACTTGTTACTCTGTTTCAAGATTATCTAATAGTCTCAAGAATCCCGGGATTCTTATTACTAGTAACAAGTTTAACTGACAATAACTAATTTTTTGACTTTCAGAATTTAGAAAGAAAAATCACTCAGTTTATTCATAAGTTATGAATCATAACACCCCTAGGATTTTTTCAGAATCTTTTTTCAAAAGTGTTACACATCAATAGAACCTTAAAAACTTTACAAAAGATAATAAGAAATGAAAACTATACCTGTGTGATATTATCCAGAATTATAACCTCAAACTTATTATTCATTTTCAATCCATACGAAATTTATTAACTAATCAGTTTATCAACTTTCATTTATAAACTAAACTTTTACCAAATCTTTGGGATCTAGTAAATTTTTCAAAATAATCCTTCGAGTTTTTCTCCTATTTATAGTTAGTTGTTTGTTTGAAAAGTAATCAAATACAGCTGTATCATAAAAATATATTCATTCGTACAAGAAAGACTGCTGTGACATCTTGAATTGCACAAACGGCCTTCTTTTCTGCATTTACATTTTAATGCATCACATTTTGTTTTGCAGTCATACTTGAAGAAGCCTTGGTCATTTACAAATTAATGGAGACTTTTCATTCTTGTTTTTGTAGATATATAAGAAAAGAATTTTTATTCACTAAATGTACATTTCTTTATGGTTCATCAATAGTGACACATAAATAATGATAAAAGTTAAGAATTCATTGAAAATAATATTTTACAATTTTTGAAAGAAATAGTAAAAGTTGAAGAAAATTAGAATAAATGTAAGCTAAAAAAACACCAAAACTCTTCAATAAATAGCAACAGTGAAGAGAAAAGTGAAAAAGCTCACATAGGCCAGGGTAATTGAAGGTTATATATATTGAAGGTTACTTATTTCATTCTTTGTACTGAATAAATAAGTTCAGGAACTTCCTCGATTGAAAAGAAATTTTCATCGACCCTAGTCAGTTAATTTGCTGAATAAAGACCTTTAATTATTCCTGTCTTAGTTCCGACCTTGTAGAAAATTTCTATAACATCAAGTATTACACACAATAACTTTAGAAATCGAGTTTTGATCGATCAAATTCCGATACTTTCACTAAAACATTTTCTCCAACATTGAATGTCCTTTTGGTTTGCAAAAGTATCTTGGCTTGGTTCTCTAGATGGCCTATGACTATTTCCTGATTCAATTCTGATCTATTGTATGTCTCAATGGATACGTCACAAGATGATGGTACTTGGAATTAAATTTTATTATATTTGAAGGTTCTATTGATGTGTAACACTTTTGAAAAAAGATTCTGAAAAAATCCTAGGGGTGTTATGATTCATAACTTATGAATAAACTGAGTGATTTTTCTTTCTAAATTCTGAAAGTCAAAAAATTAGTTATTGTCAGTTAAACTTGTTACTAGTAATAAGAATCCCGGGATTCTTGAGACTATTAGATAATCTTGAAACAGAGTAACAAGTTTAACTGAAATCCAGCTAAACTTATTACTAGTAACAAGATTCCCTGGATTGTGAATTTTTCGTAAAAATCATAGATTCCCAACTTCAATTAGCTTTACAAACCTGACTATTTTTACGATAGAAATATCCACGTAAATTTTCAAATACGTCCGAAATCCAAAAAAAATCATAATTTAAAAAGTAGAAAAAAAGATGAACTAACATGATAAGCACATTTCTCAAACATTCATCAGTATTGTCTCTTAATGATAATGATAACTTTTCTGATGAACCTTTGAGAAATTTGCATTTGGTGTTAATACTTTTTATACCTCTTTAATCTACATTTTCAAATTATGACTAGTTTTCACCCATAATGATATTGATGCATTAAGACTGGGCAAGTACAATCCTGTGAGTATAGTGTAAAATTTCCTGCGAGTATCAGACATAGGGTTTCTAATCTCGGACAAGGATTAATTGTGGTAAATTTTTCGCTTTATCTTGCTATTAGTAAAATAAATTAAAAATAATAAAATTAATGATAATAGTAAAATATCATTCGAGTCTATACTTGCATACCAAGTCACTGCACAATATTGTTCCCATTTTTTTAATAAATAAAATCTGTTTTTCGATAATCAAAGTTTTCAATTTCGATGATAAGGCGCTTCAGAATACATGAGGTGTAAAAATATTTTTGAAAATTAATGGTCGTAAAATATTTCAATTGATAATTTCTAGGATTTTTAGTGTACATATTTTTGTGGCCCTACTCATAACTTTCTTTAAACATATGTAAAGTCTTTAACAATTGAGATAACATCAATTCCACTAGAGCATCACGCATAGATGGTACAATAATATCTGCAAATCTGTATATGAAATTATACGATTGATTGCAATTGTATTCGAAAAACTTCGTACAATGCAAATTCAATTATCGATTTAATAGATAATAATCATATTGATAAAATTTAGTATAAAGTTGGAAATCTATAATTCTTACGGATATTTCAAAATTCTCATCGAGATATAAGACGTTTGATTACACCCTGAATTAAGGTTCTTCAGATTCAGAAAGATTTTCAAAATTTTCGAATTGCCACAATTTGACTTAAGGTATAAAAAAATTATAAAATAAGTTCAGATTTTTTTCATTTTGTAGAAATCTTACATATTTTTATAAATTAGTAATTCACTTGTTTATCAAAAACGCTCGAGTATCCGCTTAAATTCATAATTTGGAATTATATAAATAGGAGATATATTTTAAAACCATATGCGCATTTCTTAAAGCATCATCAGTGGTATTGCTTTAAAAATGATAAAAGTTCATTCAAGTTAATAATTTACAAATTTTGAAATAAATAGTAAAAGATGAATAAAATCAGAATGATATGTAAGCTGAAAAACACCAAAACTCTCCAATAAATAGCAACAGTGGAAAAACCTCACATAGGCCAAGCTGGTTGAAGGTTTCAAGAATAGTTTTTTTTGAGCACAGACTGGGTTTGTATAGATTGATAAAGAATTTCTCTTTAACCCATACATCTCCCGAGTTTTTGTACAAAATGAAAAAATTCGAAACTGAAACAGCATGTTTCTCTTTTTTGATATGCATTGTTACCGCAATGTCCTTATTCAGATAATCACTTGATCTTGTAGACAGCTTCCTAATTTTTCTACCTATGTAAGAAGCACCACAGTCACATAGGAATGTATAAATTAGTAGAGTCTTCTCTTCCGACTTGGGTAAATCTTTATGAATCAAACTGAACGGTCTCTGTGTCTTAGATACAATTTTCAATAAAATATTTGTGAAATAACAAGCTTCCACTAGAGTTAAACTTTTATAATGTCTCAGCAAGCTATTTCCCTGGTAGGTAATCAATGATGGTACCAATTATTATCATAACCTGTATAGAATTTGCTCATAGATTAAAATAAGCTGAATGATCTATTATTATTGGTCCAGAGAAGATTTTAGATACCCCTAGAGATGGTTCTTGCAAAGAAGAAGGTATCAAATCTATTTTAGACAAGAATAATTTTTTCAAATATTTTACAAGATTATCGAAAATTAATATTTCGACGAATTAATGTATTCTCGAACTTGTTGATTTCTGAACTTATGAGGAAGGTCAGAGAAAATAGACGTATATTTTAGTGATAAAGGTTATACTGTATTTCACCGGGTCTCTTCAGTTTCTAACCCGGTGAACATATAAATATTATAAACCATTAATTTGAGCCCTTTCAGAACCAATTATCAGTTTGAGAACAAAAATGATTTTAATTTGGTTCCTTACTCTACCCTAAAGAAGTCTGAGCATTAAAATAAACCAATGGAAAGGGCTCAAATTAATAAATTGTGTACATAATATTCAGCGGTATAGAGTCTGAAGAGACCCGGCGAAATATAAACTTTATCACTAAAATATACGTCTATTTTCTCTGACCTTACTCATAAGTTCAAAAATCAATAACGAAAATTAATTATTTGTTTTAATAATTTTATTTTCGGTACCTTTTCGAATTTTTTTTCAGACGGATCCGAATCTGAACTATTCTGAATAACCCTTTATGAAGATTATGAAATCCATTTTTCACTTAGCGCTAGATTTCCTTATTTTGATTTGATTTAAAGTGGGATCTCGATTTAACAAGGAAAATAAAATTTGTGGAATGAGGTTTTTGGGAATAGTAAATGGGAAAGTCTATTTATCGATCTTTGAAAATCAATGATATTTTATTAAGGTCTGTTAAAAATTTGATGTTGACAATCGGATTTCTTGTTTCATCGTGATCCTATGAATTTGATATTTTCGAATAAAATCAAATTTAAATAACGAACTTTTATTTTTTACAAAATGAATATCAGACATTTGATGAAAGTTTTTCGAAAAAATATCTTAAAATCACTTGAACACTCATACATATAAACGAAAATTTGTAAGCTTTAAACTTTTAATTTTCAATCACAATGCCTTCGCAAAGAAAACACTGAGTATGCATCAGAATTCTAATTCACAGTTTAACTTTGTAAAATTGAGAATAAATCATATTTACAGGCTATTTCTGATAGTATCTATTTTTCTAATGAAAACAGGACACTTGAAGATAAAATCAGATAAAGATTTCACTTGCTAAGTTAGTTTGAGTGAATCTAGATACTTTATCTGATGATGTCAGTTTTGACGAAAAAAGTTTAAGTATTAAACCTTTAAGTATAAATCTTCAAATAAATTTTTATTCAACTATTTACGAATTTAAGAGAATAAACTAAATTTTGATAAATGATTAGCTCAATTCTCAGAGTTCATAAGAGGGGAATCAAGTTTGTCAAAGAGTAAAGAAATTAATCAATTTATTGGCTTTTGGTTTTCATGTTTGAAAAAAATCTTATTTTATTTAACTGAGTTAAGTGTTCTTCGAGATTGGTTTTGAGCTGAGCTACCGATGACATAGGAAAATTGAGTAAAGTAAGAAGATGCCAGATTGTTTCACTGTATTGTTTCATTGTATAACTATTAAAATTTGGACCAATAAGGCCATCTCTTTCAAATTTGTTAAACCTGTATTTTGGCGATGATATGATTCACGTAATTTATCAAAAACGTCCGAAAATCCGCTTAAAATCATATTTGTAGATATATAAGAAAAGAATTTTTATTCACTAAATGTACATTTCTTTTAATTTACAAATTCCAATGCGACTGTGGATTACTAATGACTCATTAGTAATGACTTATTACTATGGATAAGCCCCCGACAAACTTCGATCCTGAATATATTATCGCTCTTATATTATTGTAACCTAATTAATATGAAGATGGGAATTTATGCTTTTTACAAAATTATGAATTTTTTCACCAAGAAATCGAATTTGATCAAGATATTTTGGAATTTAGATCGTAGGTTCCACTTTCAGGATCTGAAGAAAAAAATTTGAAAAAAATAAAATTTTAAGAAAGTTAAGGCATATTTCAAATCTAACGATGGCGCCGGATTCCCATTTATTTGAACTTTGAGTTAATAATTTTTGTTGATTTAAAAGTGAAAGAGTGATCAAAAGTTGATTTTTAGGATCACGATTAGTCAAAGAAATCAAATATACTGATTCAGATTTTGAGAATCCCCCCCTCTTCTTGTGAAAATCGAATTTTGATTTTTTGAACATTTTTACTACTTGAAAATCGATGAAATTTTGATGATTCAAGATCCCTGGAAATTGGCGAGTCCATTGAAATTTTCATAGTCATAATCGGTTTCTTTGACTAATCGTGATCCTAAAAATCAACTTTTGATCACTCTTTCACTTTTAAATCAACAAAAATTATTAACTCAAAGTTCAAATAAATGGGAATCCGGCGCCATCGTTAGATTTGAAATATGCCTTAACTTTCTTAAAATTTTATTTTTTTCAAATTTTTTTCTTCAGATCCTGAAAGTGGAACCTACGATCTAAATTCCAAAAAATCTTGATCAAATTCGATTTCTTGGTGAAAAAATTCATAATTTTGTAAAAAGCATAAATTCCCATCTTCATATTAACTAGCTTTAGAATTTTAGAAATTTTCAATGAGAAAACCAAATTCTTAAAAAATTTCTGTATTTAAAATGTGATTATAATTAAAATGAATTTCTGCCATTATTTTATATTTGATTTATGAAAAATATTTTTGTAACATCTTAAGAACTCAAGATTTTCATAATAATAATATATTCAGCAACCTTTATAAATAAAGTGTTTTCAGAACTCTAATGAACGAATTCGAATTTTTTTGTCTGATTTTGATCTCAAATATTTATTAAAATTAAAACCTTGTGATCAGTTCAAGCTTGAAAACATATCGGGTAATTTTATTTTGAAATTCTAAATTTATTGGAGTCATGACTATTCGTTGGAAAATATAGAGAGTTGTTTTTGTAAAAATAGTGAATTCTCATCTTCATACTACCAACTAGCTTTAGAATTAGAAAGGTAATATTGTCGAACTTCATCTAATATATTACAGTTGTGATTTAGATTCAAGGAAGATTAGAAAACAAGCGAATAATAAGTGATAAACGTTTTATTTCGCCGGGTCTCTTCAAACTTAATCCCTTTAGATCGCTTTAGAATGTTATTTTAAATTAAAAATTTTATCTCTTGTTAGTTTAAGGGTTGTAAAATCTTCGGATCAAATCCATGGATGATTGAAAAAATAAAAGCTATATCTGATTTAAAGGATAAAATCAACTAAAAATTAGGAACATTTCAAAAAAATCATTTTAAATTCATTAGTGGATAAGTTGCAAGATTTCTCTCAAAATTATTCTCATTTATTTTAATCACTTGAACATGGAAAAGGGATAGTAAAGTTGGTTCTAATGAAGTGGGAATCTATGATCAAGAATTCGAATATGTTTTGGAATCCTGTTCATGTTACTCACTTTTATGATTTAAAAAAAAATCTGAAAAATTTTTATGAAAATAATGTCCATTTTTCAAATCTCAATTTGGCGCCAAAATCCCATTTTTTTCGAACTTTGAACTGAAAAATTGTTATTGATTTGAAAGTTGAAGGTCGATCAAAAGAGTTTTTTCAAGTTCAGGATTAGATAAGAAAATCAATTCATCTGATCTGATGAATAACCTCATTATCGTTTGAGAGTCAAATTTCGATTTTTTGATCATTTTCACTACTTAAAAACCAATGAAATTTTGATAACTCAAAATCCCTCGAAAATGGTGAATCTTTCGAAACTTTTTTGACAATATTCGCCTTTCTTGTCTTATTGCGATCCTGAAAATAAACTTTTGATCACTCTCCAAGTTTCAAATCGATAAAAATATTCAGTCCAAAGTTCGAAAAAATGGGATTTTTGCGCCAAATTGAGATTTGAAAATTGGACATTATTTTCATAAAAATAATTTTTTCAGATCTTTTTTTCAAATCATAAAAGTGTGGGTAATATGAACAGTAGACTTGGATGAAATTTCGTAAAACTGATGAAACCGCCTGTAATATAAATGATTCTTGTATCATATAAACAAATTTTCGGAAATTTTCAAATTTTGAACGATTTTTATTTTAATTTTTGTTAATTATATTCGATTTTATTAACTTTATGCAGTTATAAATAGTTGACTCAGCCAGACATGGTGGAATGATTTAGAAATAGCTCAAAGATTATAACTTTTGAAAATAACTTTTTGAAAATAGTATTTATGATTTTTGTACTAAGAAGGACTTACAAAAATAATTAGATCTTCTTAAACAATTGAAATCCCCATGTAAAAAGTTAATCCTTTCAGATATTTTGTTATGAAATTACAGGAAAATATTTAAGATTTATTTATAACTTTTTAGCAATCAAACAGAACATCTTCACTCTTCTGATTCAATCCTTATAAGCCCTTCATAATTGCTAAAATAATCTCATTTTCAGACATACACTTGAAGGAGATAAATATTAGAAATTTTTCAAACGATGAGTAAAATTGTCAGCTTAAGGGAACCCTAGAATTTAGTCCAAACCCCCTTCATCCGGAAATGTCTTCTTTTCCATTTTAAGAATTTAAGTTTAAAAATTTGATAATTTGAGATTAATAGAATCTTTGAAATTTTCTCGTGAGGATTAAATTAAAAAACCAAATAAAATTAATTCTGATAAACTCATACTTTATTTTCGAAATGGAATTTATGGGCTTAAAAAATACTTAATCAATTTTAGTGGTCAATGGAGCAAATTTCCTTAAAGTTTCTCCAGAAATTTCCTGAACAAAGTCAAAATTCAAAAATTTCTGTTAGAATTTTCGAGTAAGTCATTATTGTAGTTAAAATATAAATTTTCAAATACTTTTCTTTTCATCATCCAGTCATAAGGAGGGAAAAATCCTGTTAACAATCAGAGATGATGGCAAAACTCTCAAGATTCATCAATGGGAGATGAGCCAAGTACGTCTACATTTTTTCATAGGCCAGATTATTTTGAGATGGTGGACGCTTCATAAAAATCACATTTGGTTTCATTATCCAATTAGGCTCATATTTCCGATCCATATCTGGTGTGGTGATTATGTGAAAATTTCATCTTTTTGAAAATAAAAATTTTGATATTTAAACTTTCTCATAAACTCAGATTGGTCTAAACTTGGAATCATTTAAAAAGAATAAATTGGAATCAAAAATTATCATAAAATGTCTGTTACGTATTGGAAGAAATTTTGCAAAATTAATTAAATCACCCATCGATATGAAAAAACTAATCTTCAAGTATTTTAATATAATGAAGATTTTTCACAATTTTGTTTATTTTATCCAGAAGAATGGAAAGGTATTTTGAAGCGAAATTTGGTGGGGTTATATTTAAATACTTGAGTAGTTTTTTCATATCGATGGGGGATTTAAGTAATTTTGTAAAATTTCTTCAAAGTCTAATACGTATTGACGTTTCTGCTCTGTCTTGATAATAGCACAAAACATAAAATATATTGGAACCGTAAATCCAAAACTAAATTATGAATAAACACTTACTTGATCCGCTTTTGGCATAAAATATGTAGAAATGTTGTAAACTTTGTCGACTAATAATTCTTGAGACGCAATGCAAATCTTGGAAAAAACAAGTTTTCATGCACAAAATATTTTTTAAAATTTAATAAGATTTCGTATTAGCCTGATTTGAGGAAAAAATTTATTCGGATCTTGGGATTAAGATTCTATTTTTACGATCGATCCTATTCTACCCCGAACAAGTAATCTGAGGATAATTAGAATTAAAATTTTAATGAAGGATTATAATCTATTCAAATGGTGCTATCTTGAAAAAAGAATAACCAAATTGCATCAAATTATTTTTCCATGGCAATTGTTTCAGATGCACATTCATATACAAAAAATATTTAAAAAAACAGAAATATACAGTTGTGTCCCAGTTTTGGTGTATGAGAAATCGCACACTCAAATTTTCCTATGAAAAAGAGTTTTTCTAATCAAGACACTTTTGATAGAATTCGTCATTGATTTTTAATTAGACATAACGATGTAATTAATTATAATTAAAGAAGCTAACATGGAGAATGTTTGAAACTAAATTAAAACCCATAATTATAGACTATAATTATAATTAGTGGACGAATTCAATAGGGTTAAGTGGTACTGATCAAATTAAGAGAAAATTAACTTTAAATTGAGAAGGAAACTAAAAAATTGTGAAATTTCGGCCAAAAAATTATCATTCAAAAAACTTGTTCTACTTTTAAGTAGATCTATAATGAGAAAAATCTATTTCTCATAGGAAAATTAGGGTGTGCGATTTCTCATACACCAAAACTGGGGCACAACTATATAATATAATTTATTGAGACATGAAAATAGTCCTTTAAATTTCAAAAATGCGTCAAATTGCCAATTTCTCAACTTCAGAGTTTAAATTTTTTAATCCATTTTTTTAATTAATAGGTTAATAATTAAATTGGAGTTTTTAAAAGTAGGCCAGAGTTGGTTATATATAAATTTATGTTGGCGCGATTTTTTCATTTTTTAAACTTTGAGTTCAAAATTCTTTTTTGATTTCAAGGTCTGAGAGAAATCAAACGTTATTTATCTGAATCATCAGTAGACCAAACATGGTAGATATTAGAAAACACTCCATTTTTGAATTTCAGAATGATTTAACTTTAAACGTAACTTGAACGTGAAGGAAGACTTGAATATATATTTTATTAAAACAAGAACCTGAACTCTATAATATTACAAGCGAAGATACACCTTTAAAAACCCAGCGAATATTCTGAGAATAGAAAGAGGGGAAGACCCTCTCTGAAGAAAAGAATTCGAGGCCAGGAAGAAAAAATTTGAGGATAGATTTTAAATAAATTCTTGAACAGAGACTAAAAGTTATTTTTCTAAATCGCTGTTGAAGTCAGATCATATGAGAAAAAAAACATACTAAATTTGAAAATAAACAGATTATTTATGAATAAAATCTAGTAATACATACTAATTCTGAGCAAAAACATACTAAATTTGAAAACAGAACTCAAGGACATACTAAATCTGAAATCAGTTTTATACGTAAAAAGACATAATAGATTTGATTTTTCACTTTAAAAAAATACTAATTCTGAATAAACACCCTATGGACATACTAGTTTTGCAAATACCCCAAACAGAAAATGTTTAAACAAACTCAGATTGATCTTTGCAATTATAAGTTGTTTTAAAATATATCAACATTCAGATTTTGTATCATCAACATTGTTTCACGTTCTTGTCCTGCCTGATTTATCAATTAGGCTTGCTCAATGTACCTCGAATTTCGAAAATGCACCAAATTTCCACTTTTTCAACTTTTTAACCCAAAATTTTCATCGATTTCGATGATTCAAATTATCCAAAATCTGGAAGTTAAACTTTTTCTCGGAAACAGTAAGATCTTCGCTACCTCTATGGCCAAATTCGAATTCTTCGTCTAATGTTGATCCCAAATATCATCACTTAACTGCTTCGAACCATCGAAATCGATGAAAATTTTGGGTTCAAAAGTTGAAAAAGTGGAAATTTGGTACATTTTTGAAAAAAAACGGCCTAATTCTAATCAGATTGAATTTTTTTCAGAATATCCACATCTTATTATCTCATTCCATTTTTTTCTCTGAATCCGGAGAAAATATCGAGTTTTTTTGTAAGAACAGTAAATTCTCATCTTCATGTCAATTAGGTTTTTATAAATATGTTTTCTTGGATAATGACCATATAAGTTATTAATTAATAATTTTTTTCTTTTAAATCACGTTAAAACCTTTTATGCAGAATTTATTCTAGAAGGTTCAAAATGATCCTGCCGTTAACTATTGCTTGTTTTTCAGAAAACAAGAAGTTAACAACGGATATTTTCAGAACTCCCAAATGTTGTATGTCAATAGTAATCAACCTTAAAAAAATATACATGATATGTTTCTAAAATATATTTTTATATATTTGCATTAGTATTGAAGATAATTTGTTTTAAAGCCAAAGTATTGTTTAAATTAAATAATATCGAATCAAAAAAGTACATTCTATCAATTTTTCTAGGTTTTTTGTTTTTGGCAGTTGTATTTTCAATTTATAAATCATGTTTGAGAATGCAATCTGACATTATCAAGTTAATTCCTGTATAAGAATTTCTAAGCTAAAATTTGATTAAAAAGTATTGTGTCTGAATATAACTGTATCAGAAATTTTCCTTACTTCAAACATCACTTGAGCTACTTGTGCGAGACACTTAAGAGCCATGTAAAACTTTTGTTCATTGCCTATTACAATAATTAATATTTAGTATTAATAAGTATGAAATGTTAATTTCAATGTTTAAGACATTAAAGTAATTAAAAATAATTTTAAAAAGTTAGAGAGAATACAAGCATTTCAAACATGATTTAAAATTCCAAAGATAATTAATTAACTAATTTTTTACCAGTATCACTGTAAATAATTATAATCATTATCCTTGTGCATTCTTGTAGCTTTTGGTGTTTAAAATATAGGATCCATTATTTTAACCCTAGAAATCTCGGGTTATTTTTCACCCCATTTGTATTGAAATCCCCAAAAGAAAATTTAATATATCGGACAAGAGTTTAGAACCTTAGAGTCTTATCTTGGGATCAAACACTGACTCATGATCATGAATGAAATAAACAATATAACTCATCCAATAAGATTCTAGGTATTGAAAATTTTTTTAAAACTTCAAATTAAATCAGTAAAATCAGTCTGTAATCCTAAATTAGAAACAAGATTAGTTGAATTATGAGAAAATTAAAGATTTGTTTCATAATTGCTCTATAAAAATGGTTAAATGTTAGAAATTATTTAATGAAAGAGTACCATTCAAAAATAATTTATTTACAGAGGAGGCATCTAAGATTTTTGAGCATAGTAGCATCACAATTCTCATGCAAAATTTCAAAAATAGCACTCTGTCAGCCCTAGTTATCACGTTTCTTCTTCAGAAACGAATGTGTTAATGTTTTACACTAAATTCCAGATATTTTTAATAATTTTCGTCCGAAATATAATAAAATGCCCTTGATATTTATGGATTGCGATATGATAGATTGTAATTTTTTTGATGGATAATAATAATTTTTTTCCTAATTGGCTTTCATTTGTTACACAAAAAAGGAGAGAGTATGTTTCTGATAAAATATCATGACTATAATGTGAATAGTCATTAGAATTTACAACATCTAGATTCCAGCCCAAAATCTGTAGCTTCAGGAATCCTTAGTGAAAGGCGTTTGATTTTTCAGCTCAAATTCGCTATCATCCAAAAATTTTAATGAATCCATTAAAAAGGCCGTAAAATATATTCAGAAATCAAAGTAATTTTTCATCTTTATGAACGAAAAAAAATCTCTAATAATGAAAATAATAAAGTAATTTAAATTGATAAGTCCAAATATTGGGCCAATTTGTTGAATAACAATTCTATTCAAAACTGTAATACAATTTTATTCACAGTAAATCATCTATTCATAAAAAACAGTCATTGTTATAAACTCAAGAAAAAGTTTACCAGCAATTCATGGCAGGTTAATTTTGACCCAGTTTTACGCAGTTTTGTTTTCTTATCTTAAAAGATACTAAAAAATAATCGTTCAATTTTAATCTTTTTATGGAATTTGAAGCTGACAAATTTTGAACTCATTCAGTTTTAATTATTTATTGAAATGCATGAAGGACTGGAAAATGTATAGATCAAACCTGGCTAAAATTGTAATAAACTCTGAAATGATTATCAACTGATTTATTTGTATGAAAAAATTGAAAACTTTATTAAAAAAGCTTTAAAAAATTAGAAAATTCATCTCTTTCTTTTCTGATGAAAACAAAACGATGAGGTTTTTGTACATAAACTAGGTTTTATTTTTAATTTTCAAGTTGGATTTTAAAGCTTATCATTCTCGATATTCATTGGGAAAAAAATCTAGAGATGGTTAAGAAATGTGGTTTGTTTTTCTTTTAGAGATTCTTATCTATTTTAGAATTCAACTTTCAGTTCTAATGCTCTGTTAAGCAATAGAACAAATTTTTCATCTGCAGAATTTGTCATTCCGGTGGAAGAAATTTGTTCCAAAACATACTCCAGGTCACTATAGCGTAAATTTGTCTGGATAAATTAGATATTTTGAAATAAGGAAGATGAAGATAATTAATTATAAGAATGTCGCTCGTTTTATTTTGTGGTATATTGATCAGATTATACCAGATTATAAGAATATACTTTTATTAACAAACAAAATTAACAAAGCGGTTTCAGTAATTTCACTAAAACTAGTAATATGAAGATGGGAATTTATAATTTTTAAAAAATTCTCAATTTTTTCATCCAAAAATCGAATTTGATCAAGATTTTTTGGAATCTAGGTCATGAGACCTACATTTATCATATGAAGGAAAAAAATTTTCTAGAAAACTATCGTCATCATTCAATTCCTTTTTTTGAACTTTGAGTTGGAATTTTTTTGTCAATTTCAATGTGAGATAGTGATCAAAAGTTGATTTTTAGAAATCACGATTATGAAACCATAAAATTTGTGATAAACTCAGGGATCCTGTAATATGATTTTCAAGCTTTAAAAACGATGATGAAATTGAAATTTTGTAAAAATCATAAATTCCCATCTCCATTTTAACTAGGTGTTTTATAACTCTCAATTTCTATCTAAAATCAATTAAATATTTCTTTTTTTTCAGGAGGAAAAATTCTACTCCCAGGAGCTGAACCTAAAGGGGAATTCTTAACATTGTATTTAACTGAAAAAATTCTTTTTGAATGATTTGACACAACTCAAGCAAGGCTATTTAAATGAATCTTTAATAAATTTATCTATCAGAGAACATCTCCTATTCAAGCTTGTTTCAAGAAATAAAATGATGATTTTCAACAATCTTCAGATATTTCATATTAATTATGGTGATTCAACCTATTCATGAGTAACAACATGTAAATAAAACCTTAAAACTCCCAAAAGCTTCAGTTACTTTGCTAGAGAAGAAACTATTGAGTTTTCTTTATTTACGTATGAAAGAAAATTCATCTCTTTCTTTTCTGATGATTTTTTTTTTCAGAACAAAGTCTTCATACAGAAAGATGGAATAGCCATGGGTTCACCACTTAGTCCTCTATTAGCAGATATCTTTCTAGGTTGGTTAGAACTTAATAAAATGTCAGATACTATCAATTCTTTCACTGATGTTTACATCAGATATGTCGATGACACTTTTATTTTGATGAAGCCCAATGTATCAGCAGATGACTTTCTCTTAAAGATGAACACGTTTCATCCAAATATTAAATTTACTATGGAAAAGGAATCTAATGGTGCTTTGAGTTTTTTAGATGTTAAGCTAACCAGAAGAGAGGATGGATCAATCCTAAGAAATATTTTCAAGAAGAAGACTGATAATGGGAAATATCTTCATTATGCCAGTTTCAGTCCTATCTCGCATAAAGTTGGCTTAGTGATTGGTCTAGGAAAAAGGATAAGAAGAATAGCAAGTCCGGAGGAATGGCAGAATGAAATAGAGAATTCGAAGTTATGTTTAATGGAAAATGGTTATCCAAAGAAATTTGTAGACAAATTCATCAATATTTCAGAGAATAGGGATGAAGATGTCAATACAGATGAAATGGAAAAAACAAAAATTTTCATGAGACTCAACTTCAAAGGCGACGGTTTTAGTAATGACATTAGAAGAAGACTTAACAATCTCATCAATCAACATTACAATAATATACAATTGAAAATTGTATTTAAAACTCAGAGACTGTTTAGTTTGATTCATAAAGATTTACTCAAACCGGAGGAGAAGACTCTACTAATCTATAAATTCCAATGTGACTGTGTATGTAAATTATTATCTTGAATGAATCTTTTAACTTATATCATTTTTAAAGTGATACCACTGATGATCCTTTAAGAAATACGTATATGGTTTTAAATATATCTCTTTCTTACATATTTCCAAATTATGAAAGTGAATCAGAATTTTTTTGTTATTCTGGAGGGACCAACTCTTATACATTATCTAATTCTTATTCTTTTACCGCATACTATGAAAAATCTAGCTAGACGTCGATAACGCAGTATCTCAACTTTCCGGATCGGACGGGTATAGAATTTGAATAAGAAAAGTTTCACAAACTTGATATTGTTATAATATAATAAACTAAGATCCCTTCTCATAATAACAATAACATAAAGAGTTAGGAAAAAATTTACTTTTTAAAATTCCACAATGAAATGAGCCCATAAAAAATTCAAATTTGGCCATAAAGGTTGAGAGAAACACGCGATTTTCAAGAAAAAGTAAGACTTTGAAATTTTGGGTGGTGATTGAAAAATTCAGATTTTCTTTGATTCACTTCCAATGGCCTAATTATTGGCTATCTGAAGTAAAATATTGAGTTTTTTATATAAATAGTAAATTTTCATGACAAATAATTCTAGATTGTGTTATCAAATAAAGCCATATAGTGAGAATTTTATTTGATAGGGTTGACAAAAATGTATTGATAAAAAAGTAAATTGAATTTTCAAATGTAAAGGCTTATTTAGAAATGATCAAATAATCTACAATTTATTTCCAAAAATTAGAACCTAAATGGGTTAATATTAGGACAATTTTTGATGTTGATTACGTAGAACAATTCATTTGGCCTTGATGTGATAGAAATTTGATAATCGGAAGATAAAAATTCTATTTATTAGCTAATAATGTGACTCGAGTGCATCAAGGTTATTTTATGATTCTCTGTACAGAACTCTTATCAAATAATTATAACGTCTCGAAACATTTTCAAAGAAAAATAAGTTAACTTTCTTATTGAACAAGGGTTTGTTATTTATGACACTATGACTATTTCACTCAAATAATTTTTTCTACCAGGAATGACAGAAAATTAATTTTTCCCATAAAATTATCCCTATCTAAAATCGAGTAACTAGCAAATCAGAATGGAATAGATCTAAAAAATGGGAATTTGGCGCTACTTTGGATTTTCAAATACTTTCGAGTACCTTCTTCGCCAATTTATTTTTTATAGATAGTTTTGGTTTTGTTTCAATCCCGTTCACCTTTTTCTCACCCTGCATTTAGTGATCTGACAATAAGACAAAAATACGCTTTGAAAATCCAAGTTTCGATTTCTCCAAACACTGCTGCAATTGTCTGGAACATTCATTTGAATCAAGTTTCCCTGTTTTCATAATTGTCTAACTTTTGAAAGTAAAAAGAATAATTCTAATTACTCATTTCTGTTTTGGCTATGATCATCATCATACATCCAAGAACAATGCATCTACTCAAAATATGTGCTTTATCCATTATACATATATTTGTTCATAATTACAGTTCTGAGAAGAAAAGGAAAAAATTCCTGTATTTTACATCCAGAGTAGTAGCTAAGTTTAAATCAATGCTTAACAAAAGCATAATCTTCAATGAGAAGACTATTCATCTCATGATCTCAACTTTTAATGGTTTAATTCTATGAAAGAGTTATCTTGTCTACCATTAAGCTATAAGATATATTGGATACATTTAGGGTATCTTTAAATAAACGTGTATTTCAATGAAGATTTCTAACTCATAAAATCCTGAGTTTGATCTATTCAAACCTTGAATGAATAAAAAATTAAATAAGCATCAATTTTGTGAAATCTAAGACCAAAATTTTTTGAAATTGATTATCCAATTCAAGATTAAAATTTATGTTTATTCGGTCAAATCACACATTGAAATTAGTTATTCTTATTGCGTGACATAAGTTATATAGCTGTTATTGTTTTCTTTTAATCATTAATCGATGAAAAGTTTGATCTCGATATTCAACTTTTATGGGTTTATCATACTTTGAATTTCTGAAATCTCACTTAATCTCAAGCAGAAACGGCCAATTTCAATGTAGTATGCTTTTAATTTCAGTTCATATAAAGCTATTCTCGATGAATTTGGGAATTCATGATTTTTACAAAAATCTCATTTTTTCATCAAGGTATCGAAAATTTTGAAAGATTTTTTGGTAACTGATTCAAAATGTACACTTTTACTGAAGTGAGAAAAAAAAATTTGGAAAAAAGTTTTTTTTGGAAAATTTTAGAGAAATTTTAAAATTCGAGATGGCGCGATTTTTTAATTTTTTTAAACTTTGAGTTGAAAATTTTTGTTGATTTCAAGGTCTGAGAGGAATCAAACGTTATTTTTCAGGATCATCATTAGACAAAGAAAATATTTACTCTTATTCATTTTTTTGAAAAAACACACTATTTACGTGCGAAAGTCCACTTCCTATTTTTCGATCATTTTTACTGCTTGGAAAATGTTAAAATAGGGTGATCCAAGATCATTTCAAAATGACGGGTTTTTACAAAAAAATGAATAAGAGTAAATATTTTCTTTGTCTAATGATGATCCTGAAAAATAACGTTTGATTCCTCTCAGACCTTGAAATCAACAAAAATTTTCAACTCAAAGTTTAAAAAAATTAAAAAATCGCGCCATCTCGAATTTTAAAATTTCTCTAAAATTTTCCAAAAAAAACTTTTTTCCAAATTTTTTTTTCTCACTTCAGTAAAAGTGTACATTTTGAATCAGTTACCAAAAAATCTTTCAAAATTTTCGATACCTTGATGAAAAAATGAGATTTTTGTAAAAATCATGAATTCCCAAATTCATCGAGAATAGCTGTAACTATTCCAAGGGAGAATATTTTCTCTTGGTGTCCTATTCACAATTTTTTTTGACTTTTTGGAGCATAATTATAATCTTGGAATTTCTACAAATCTAATTAGGTCTATAATTTTAGCTGAACAAGAACCATGAGTAAAAGTTGAAAAAAAAATTTCAATTAGCTCCTACCTAGACAAAGTCATCAGTGTTAAAAATTCTATTCGGGCTAATAGACCCACAATGCCAATAAATTCTGATTCAATATTTGAACAAAAAAATCTCAATTGAAGATTTCTCAAGAAGCATGGGAAGCTTTTAGAAATTCGAATACAAGACTTTTTCTCAAATATTTCGAGTTGAAGTGAATTAGTTCTTGAGAATAAAAAAAATTTTCAAGAAATTCTCTAAATCATGTTAAGCTGATGGTCTATGGTGGGAATGAGTCTCGTTCTCATTTTTGTAGTTTTGAATTTCTCTTGAACACAGCTTCATCAAGATCATTTCAAAACTGAATAGTAGAATTTAATACTGAATAGTACTAAGTAGACTTTTCTACACCTAATTAATATGAAGATGGAAATTTATGATTTTTACGAAACTCTTTATAATAAGTAGGGGTGCAGAAGATAGCAAAAATTATTTTCTAATAAAGCACTCCGTAGGTCAAAATTAGTAATTTTGCACTGTTTGAAAATAGCAATTTTTAGCATGAATACCATCTACAGACCAAGTACTTTTATTTCTCCTATAAATTGGTCAAATATGCAAAAAATTCTTGTAAATTTTCATCTTTTTTGGCTTATTTATCGTCAAAATTATTCTTTTTCATAACACAGATTAGAGAATTTGTAACCTTACCAAAATAATTACGCTGATTTCGTATCTGAATTTCTTTTTAAAAGCTGAGATAATAGAGGTTTAAATAGGCATTCTTTAGCTCTAAACGCAGTTATCTTCACATATTTGAATTTTACAGCTACTGTTTTACAATAGAAAGTTATTTTCTTAAGGCCTCAGCAAATGGGTTTCTAAAAAACGCTCTAAATATTCACTACACAAGAAAGATCTTTTTGTATTATAAAAATTTTCGTAACTTAATTAATTTCCTTTCTAAAAAAGTATTCTAAGTAAGTTTCAGTTCAAATTATCGCTCCAGAAAGTGTTGTGTTCCACTGATGGAGCAGTAGGACATGAAAAAGAAAAATAAAACTGTTTCATTTCGATGTTAATATTCTAGCACACGAAATAGACCTACTAAAGGTTCATTTGGAAAGGAATCGATGTATAAATTAAGGATAGATCAAAAAATATATAGGCTATGTGTAACTTCTTAGATTCTTTTTCGCATCGCTATATGATTAATACTTAGTTTTGATAAAAATTCATCATGAAATAAAAAAATGTTACGAAATAAAACTAATTTCTCTCAATAAAAATTAAGGTTGATATTGTGAAAAGCTCTTGTCAAGAGGAAAATCATAAAAGGATAATAAAATTATAATTTTATCTGAGGGTAATGAAGTAGGATCGCTTAAAATTAATAAAAATCGCACGATTTTATGTTCAATCATCACAAGAGTGTAACAATATCTTTATAAGCATGGTACATTTTTTTATTTTCATCCAAGATCATAAAAATCGTAAATTTTTTCGTTTAGAGAATTCCCTTATCTGAAGAAATTGTTTTTCTAACTCTAGATTTTTTTACATTACGAAGTACCCATAAGCTATGGGAGTAATAATTAAACTTATTTTCGTTCTGAATTTTCCGAAAGACTTATGAATTCTAAACATCATTTGGTATTAAGGTATGTCTCGAAAATCTTTCTCCATAATAAGTTATTCATGGTTGAGAATCTGAAAATTAATTTAACCCTCGCATGGAATTTGAAAAAAATCACGTAGACGAAATTTGGGGTCTTTTTGACCCCACTTTCTCTCAACACTAGTTTTAGCGAAGGAAAAGATTTTTTTCAACAAGATTTAGTTAATTTTATAGACATTTATGACTACATAGGCAAAAATGTTCTTCGCATATATAAATGTTGCATCTTCCACAGCGACTTGGTTGTTTTCTATCGCTTGCTCTGGATCAAAGGCCTAATCCAGCTCTCTTTTTTAGTCTTGCATATACTTGTATATATATATATTTGTTTGAATAATTGCTATATGCTGATTCAATATTGGCATCAATGAATAAATTGAAAAAACTCTTCAGGATCAATACACGATCGGGAAAATTTGGGTAGTCTTGGATTTGCTGTGAATCTGGTGCAAGCCATAGGTATTGAGCATAGAGGTTTTTTCGAGAAAAATATCGATCCACATTTTGATAAAAATTAATCTGAAAAAAATTAGAGAGACCTCATCGTCTTATTCTTTATCAGAAATTTGCTCTTCAACGTAATCTTCGACACTTCTAGCCGAAGAAAAGTTTTCGGATTCATCTAATCATTCTTTGTTCATAGAACGTAAGAGCAGCTCATATATAGATCTTTATTGTAGCAGCTCATGATGCAAGAAAATAGATGATAACTGCAATCACGAACAAAATAAAAATTCCATACATAGAATCAAAAATAAGATGAAAAAAAGAGGATGGGGTCAAAAAGACCCCAAATTCTGACTCAGTTATAATTTTTTCTGAGTTAGTTATTTTGTGTAATAATTAGAGCCTCAAAAACGCATAAATTGCATATTTTTTTCTCATGGTTCGAATTTGAAAACAATCAAAAATAGCTATTCAAATATTTTCTAGGTATAAGGGTTAAGATTTTAGAAACGCATATTTTTGCATATAAAATTTATAAACGAATATGCATTTCATAAACACATATATATGCAGTATATATTCTTTCTTATATTAAGTAACAAAGCTTATGTATGAAGATGTGTAATACATGTGAAGTATATTCATTGATTGTAATTTAACAGCTTGACCAATGAGATTCATTTATTGATATTTGTAGTAATTCATTCATTGTAAAGTCCCCCTTACATTGAGCTTGACCAATCAGAATACTTTAAAGTGATTCCTTGTTCATTCATGGCGTGGGTTTCCATCATGTTTATCTTGATGATACTAAACTTTTCATCTCGAAAAAAAGGATTCTTACTTACACTTTAAAGTAGTATTGTTATTTTAATGTAAAATCATAAAAGCATATTTATATGCGCATATGGATTGATTTTTAGCGCATATTTCTTGAGACTCTAGTAATAATAGACCGACGACTGAAAATAACCATAATTTTTGATTGAATAATTATTGCTCTAAGATTACAAAAAAATTTCATACAAAAAGAAAAAAATTTATAAAGGATTGAAATCATCTTTGGGTCTTTTTGACCCCAAATTCCATGCGAGGGTTAACTCATTTAAAAATTTCACTCAGCAGAAATGGTGGAACGATTTTGAAATTCCACAAAGATTATCTAAACAAAATAACTATTACTGATCATTGATCATTGATCAGCCTTAAACTTAGAGAGCGTGAAATTCTATAGACCTCACAACTTTTTGTAAGAAAAATTTTACCAACTCTTTTAGAATTATGCCAAGCAATTGAGATAGGTTATTATCAAACTATCAAATGCCTGGCATTAATAAATCAGAGCTTTGCTAGTGGGTTCTGAAAGAATCGAGGCGTGTTGCAATAGATTGAGTAATTCGAAAATTTGAATCGACATTACCACCAGAAAAGGTTTGGTTAAAGAGAATGCCTAGAACCTTGAATTTTGTAAAATAGTTTTGCATTTCCTATTTTTCAATATATTATTTTATTCTAACAAAAAAAAACTAAATCTAATGATCAAAAAATCAAAATTCAATTTTCCCACGATGATGGAGTGGTTCTTAAAATCTGATTCAGCATATTTGATTTCTTTATCGGTATGTAAATGGGTACTTTTGTTACAAAAAAAAGTATTTGTGACGGCTTCTTTATTCTATCCTAAAAATAAACTTTTGATCACTCTCTCACTTTGAAATCAGCAAAATTTTTGTATTCAGACATCAAAAGACGGGAATTTGGCCCTAACAACTTTTTAACCCTTACCCCTACAATGATTTTGGATGCACCATTGTGTTTGTTTTAAGAAATAGACCTATCAAACAAAATATAACTTTTATCACTTTTTGAGGCCCTAACAATCACTATAATTTTTATAATCCTTATTCTTCAAGAAATAATACACCTTTCTCTCCCCTTTCTTTTCTACAGATAGACCAATACAAGCCAGAAGACAACATAATCAGGTAGCAAACGAACAACGTTATAGTCAATAAATTCTTATCTTCATATTAACTAGCTTTTGTAATAAACGATTAGAATTTCAATTTGAATCATCCTTTCTTCTCTGAGCTCTCTGAGATAAAATGCCTTATTTTGCTAAAATATTCCCACTACATATCTGATGTAATTCCAGATAAAATTTCTAGTTTTTATCGATAGATTCAACATAGCTCTTTATTTAAGAAATATGCCCCCAATATTTATATATTCTAAACTTTTTTTACTAATTTATTTTAACAAAGTAGGATAGATTCTCAGACAATTTTATATTTCTTTACTGAGGAATGATCCAATTTTGGTATCTCTCTACAGGAAAATAATTTTTTTCCGTACGAACAGAAATGCAGTCAACTGCAAGTATGCATCCGATACAGTATGATCTAAATGCTTTCTTGAGGGAAATTCTTGATTTCAAATGAGCATTTCATTTAAATCAATCTTCATACCGTTAATTTAGAAATTCAGTGATTTATCTGAAGTTAGTATATGCCCCAAACTGCCACTTTTTAAACTTTAGAGTTCAGAATATTTATCGATATTAAATTATCAATTCTTGGGATTACATGCTAGACAGATAAATTTTAATTTAGCGACAAAAGTTCGGAAAAATCAGAAAATTTCAAGAACTAACTTGGTAATTTTGAGTTTTTTTGCTTTGAGATAATTGAAAATTCCAGATGGTCCGATCTCTCACAATGTACCGTCGTGAGTTTAATCCTTAAAGTCCCAAAGTTTCAACGCAATTACATTTTTTAGTTGAGGAGTTATCGATCAAATATAACTTATGATCCTTTGAGAAATGCGCATTTGGTTTTAAATATATCTTCTTATATAATTCCTAAATCAAATATAAGGTCATTTTCCTATCTTGAAAGCTTAGCAGAAAGAGCTCAAGCGATTGCATAATTGAATTCTACAGGTATCTTGGGAAATAGGTTTTCAAAAAAATGCTTAAAACCCCAACTTTCTTTGAATTAGTATAGCACTAAACCTTTTTCGGCTAAATTAGAGAACGTTTGGCCCTCTCCTTATATTTTTATATGGGTAACCAAACGCAAAAGTTTTATTCAAATATTAATAAGCATATCAAATACTATCTAAAAACCACCATTATATGGCGATAACACAACTATAAATTTTTTTCTTATTTTGCTCAAAATTCGTCTTCAAAATCAAATTTACACGAAAATGTATCAAATTTAAACTAAATTATAGATTAGGTATTGAGTTTTGTTTATTTAAACTA
The DNA here is from genome assembly GCA_012064415.1 of Gyrodactylus bullatarudis. Taxonomy (NCBI): domain Eukaryota; kingdom Metazoa; phylum Platyhelminthes; class Monogenea; order Gyrodactylidea; family Gyrodactylidae; genus Gyrodactylus; species Gyrodactylus bullatarudis. The sequence goes on from SSNU01000126.1 coordinate 230,847, forward strand.
TGATCGACTATGTATAATGTTAATCACATCGTATATTCATCTTTATCTTTCCAAATATGTTGATGGCTTAGTATTTTAATTATCAATATATATGCTATACTTATTAACTATTACTTATTTCTATATAAACTCTAATCATTTTTATAAGTTTTCAAATACTTAGTTAGTAAAGAAAAAAAAAATTAATGTACAAATTTATTCAAGAGGATATATCTCATTAAACGCTAAAATAGTAGCTGAAATCAAGCTTGATCTGTATTTTCTCTTGAAAAGATACTGAAATAGGTAGGAATCTAATAAATTATTTCTTTTGTTGGTAACCGAATTACAATCACGCTTTGTCAATTTGGACTTCAACTTCTTTACCTCCGATTTTGACATCATCCCATAGAATTTTATCAGCGAAAACATCACGAACAAAGTTCCTCCAGTCTACGGCGGTTTTTTCTGTGATGTCAAGCTGCTGCATCATGTTCTTAGTATTGTCAGATTTCGTGTCGACCATTATGATAATTTGAAGTATTTACCAAATATCTAACTTGGAATATTCGAAGAGAGTGCCTAGAATAAATCAAATAAATAGAAAATTACCAATACGAACAGGTTGATGGAACTTGCACTTAGGACATCTGAAACTACCTTGTCTTTTGCTGCTTTGAGATTTTGTAGAATTAGGAATCTATCAATTCCCGAACAAGTGTGGGGAACTGAGGTAGCAATTAAATTGAGACGCTGACATAAAAGAACTATCTCCTTTGGGTCATTCATATAAATAGCTGTAGCATTACAGCAAAGTTTATCAGCATTATCCATAGTTATTATTTCTGTTATTTTGATTTTTAATAATTTCATAAAGCATTCGGTAAATAAGAAATAAACAAAACTCAATACCTAATCTATAATTTAGTTTAAATTTGATTTTGAAGACGATTTTTGAGCAAAATAAGAAAAAATTTATAGTTGTTATATCGCCATATAATGGTGGTTTTTAGATAGTATTTGATATGCTTATCAATATTTAAATAAAACTTTTGCGTTTGGTTACACATATAAAAATATAAGGAGAGGGCCAAACGTTCTCTAATTTAGCCCCTTTTTCAGGTCTAGTTCGTAGAATGAAGAAGTCAATTTTTTATTTTTTCATTTTGTATTTTTAAAACTCAATTGTCTATTTAGTATGTAATTAAGGCTGAAAAAAACAAAATTGAATTAACATGAATACTTCACACTGTAGATTGATTGTTGTTTTTTTTCAATTGTGCACTCGAAAGAGTAACTACAGTTGTGCCCCAGTTTTAGTGTATGAGAAATCGTACACTCCAATTTTTCTATTAAAAATAGTTTTTCTCATCAAGACACTGAAACGACTTTTGATAGAATTCGTCATTGAATTTTAATTAGACATGTAATCAATTAAACCTCCCTATCATAAACATGACAAAAAGGTAAGAGAGAAAATAGTTTGACGAATGATAAAGCTGAGATTTTTGCGTATTTCAGGGGATAAATAAATTTCCTATCGAATTTTCTGAGTCTTAGATGAACAATAATGAGTTGATAAAATGATGTGTGATAGAAATAACTCAGTGGTGCTTAAAGGATTTAAAATTTTTCCTGATCTATGCTTTTATAACAGCTTATCGGCTCATTTCACAGTGAGATGCCAAAAATATTCATGTAGATTTATAAATTGCCATCTGCGTATCAACTTTAACTTTATGTTACGTAAAAAAAGATACATTTCCGCTTGGCCACAGTTATCTTTTGTATAGGTGTGTCAGAAAAGACAAAAAATCAAAAATTTCTCCAACTGGTTATGACGAATACTAGAGCATCGAATAAAAGGAGGATTTTATGACGAAATGCCTTTAGACGAAAAATCTTGAAGGCCTAAGGCTATCATTAAATAAAGAGATATCAAAAAAGAGAATTTCAATTTATACAAGAAAATTAACCCAATTCTAGCTAAAGAATTTTTTTTATCAACGAATCGCCAGGAGAAATATGATTCTTTAATGCCAAATATAGAAATATTGCAGACATATCAACTATTGAGATGAATACGCTCTTTTATAATTTTTAGTAGCTCAATAGTTCTTTCAATGTTAATTTCTTCCCTTTTAACTCATTTGGTAGAAAAATAGACTTTGAATCTGGGATAAAAGTATTTCCATTCTTGATTAAATTTTACGACTTTGAAATTTATTTCCAAATTTCATAAGAAAAGTTTCCCAAAATCTATGAAATGATCCCACGGGATATAAAACAGTTTTATTAGTCTCCCCTTAATCTTCGAGTTATAACCGATAGAAATTCGAGAAATTTTTTTATGATTTTTATGGTTGATTTATTTTCAGAATAACCAAGCTTAACTCTTAATAAATTTAAGATTCTATTAAATTAAAATATAAAAAAATTTCTTCAGTTAATTCAGTATTTTCTTAGATTTCTTTTGTCAGACAAAATAAGAATTGATTCAGATTATTTTTAACATCTCAAAAGCCCAGAACAAAAGCTAACTGTGTTTTTATTTAATTAAGGTTTTAACTTCTTATAGATTTTTGCACTCATCTTGACACGTTGAAAAATTTCTATTAATTCGCTCCAATCAATCTAAACACACATTTGAGAAACTAAAACTATTCTATAAAGGTGTATTGAAAAAAAAACTATTAGGCCCAAGGTGTCTTTAGTTTAAATCTAGATAAGTGTGACCCATTTTTTGAATTGCATAATGAAAGGAGCCCATAAGTTGTTAGAATAGAAAAATTCCTGGCCATTTCACGAATTTCAAAAATGAGCAAATGAGCAAAAGTGTAAAATCAGAGAAGTCAACGAAAGTTGATAATCCAATTAACTCTCAGCCAGTAATTAGCACCCTGAGCGAACCAAAAATTTCTATCAATTCTACACCTGCAATAAAGAAAAAAATAAAGGTCTGCCTAATGAGCTAATGAAAGATAAATAATTATTTCTGATAGTTGAACCTCAAATGACTTACTCAATGAGACATACAATAAATTTCACACATCACACCAAGCGAGAACTTTTTTTTTTTTTGTTATACTATAGTTTCACCTTCATTAGGGATCGTCAGTAAGCCTTACGCCTGCTCCGAGGGCAAGCACTCAACCGTTTAGTCCAACCTACGTATTTATCCTAGCTGGATATGGGAAATTTATTGTAAGTCTCATTGAGCTACTGTATCAGAAATATAAGCAGAAGTCTCGTTAGAGACTAGCAAAGCTCGATGTTGAATAATAAGCTTAGTGTAAGTAGCTAGGATAAATAAATCTCACACAAACAAAGATAACGTGGGTTGGACCAAACGGTTGAGTTCTTGCCCAGCGAGCATAAAACTTGAGGCTCGATTCTCGGAGCAGGCCTAAGGCTTACTCCGACGATCCCTAATCAGGGTGAAACTATAATATAAGTCTTTGAATGTGTTAAATTGAGTTAGTCATTTGAGGTTCAACTAGAGCTACTGTATCAGAAATATAAGCAGAAGTCATATTAAAGACTAGCATCCCCTCGGCAGTTCTAGATAAGGCTGATAGTTGACTAATAGGGAGTCTTGTTCCTATCGACATACTCTAGCACTATTCAGGATTGTATGTTAGTGAAATAATTATTTATCAATGCCAAAAATAGATTTTTCAAGATCTCCATTAATTTACTTTTTGACCCGAATTAATTTTTAACTCTATCCCTACTTTCATAATGTATTTCTGTTAATTAGAAGATTATTTTTCCCATTATACCTTAGCAATCATAATTACAAAAAGATATTAGTAACTAAGTTACCAAAAAGTATCGTTCAAAATAATTGTTGATCCGGACTAATCATTGATTTCAAAACAATTTCAAGATTAATCTCACATTCAGACTGTCGAATACGATTCAAACCAAAAAAGTATGGTGTTTTCGTTAAAGATTCAGAGATACCTCCTTATACTGGTTCGTCATTAATTAGGTAAGAATCTTTGAAAATTTGATTAACCAATCAGAAAACTACTCTTTTTTTCGTATATTTAAAAATTTTATTTTTCTCTTCTTCCATTTATTATTTGTTTATTGCCCATACACCATTAGAATAAGAGGAATTGAATCTCTCTAGGCTTAACACTAAAATCTCCCTCATCTCTGAAGTCATAAAAAAGTTGCTTTAAAATACTATATTTATGATTGCAAATGTAATCGTTATTCTATCATAACGGCAGTGTTACTTTGCTAAAAAATTTATATCGATAAAAATCACTAAGTCGTACTGTAGTTTTTTGATATTTTATTCGGGTCTATTCTAATTTTGTTTTAAAAGGTGACTTATGTTGTTTTATACCAACTAGAATTAGACGAAATATTGCAGAATTACTAAAATTGCCATATTTTTTTGTTAGAATAAAAATCTAATATGATATGATAAAATTAATCCGCTATCTGTATTTGAAATGCTTTATCCAATGGTATAAGATATTTCGGGTTTTAAGTGGTGAAAAAGTGGGCAAGCAAAGCCTTAAAAAATTGAAATGGTTATGATTATAATTATTTTAACCAGCTATTCCCTCTGTTCTGAAAACCATAGGTTAGAAGGTCTTAAAATGTATTTTTTCTTCTACTTTTGCTCAGATAGACCAATGGAAGTTAGAAGGCAACATAGAAGTCAGGTAGCAAGCGAAAATGTTATAGTCATGTAGAAGTGAATGATAAAAGGTCTCAATAAACTAGTGAATCAAAATTAAAGGTTTGAGCGTTTGATACATCTCTTTTGATGCGTTCCACGTGATTCATTCGGGCGGGGAAAGATGATTCGAAATGTGATTTTGAAGTATTAAAAGATTTCAAAATCACTCTTTAATAAAGAGGGCTTAATCGTACCACGAAATTCAGAAATTTCATGTATTTGGATTTCATTAGCTGTCAGTTTCTCGTCCTCCCATTAGTTCAAAATAACCCAAGCGTGTGGAAGATTTGAGCACGTGGGATGGAAAACGGGTCCCTCACGTGTATTTCAATCATAGATATTATGTTTTATGCATAAAAATCCATTCAAGGAAATTAATTAGCTTAAAAATTGGTGAATATAAATCTATCTCGATATAAATAGGCATTAGGATAATACAAAATATTTTTTTCTAGAACATCTTTTCGGGCTTTTAGACACTTTTACACAGAGAAGAAGATTTTCATAAATTAAATTCAAAAAGTTTACCGTTCTAATAACCATTTATTCCATTTTCCCAAAATTCATTAAAACGCATAAAAGATTTTCAGAAAATAATTAGGATATGTAGCGAAGGGATTTTTAGATAACTATCAGAATAATTCCCATCCGAAAAGTCATACAGATTGTTCAAAAGCGTGAAATTTATCAATATGTTAGCGCGTATTTAAAAAAATTTAATTTTAAAATGAGATTATTTATATCAGAAAAAACCTTAGGAATTTAATTCAAAGGATTTTTTTCTCAAAATTTAAATCTCTTTCGAATGAGCCGAAAAATTTGTTTTACCCCAATATGCAACCTTATCGAATTAAAGTCGATTGACACGAAGACGAGAATTTACTATTTTTCCGGATTCACAAAAAACTAAATTTTTAAATTCTAAAACGGAATGAGTTGTTGATATTCAAAAAAAATTCAGATAAAAATTCAATTTGACCAAAATTAGGCCGTTTTTCGAATTTTTAAAAAATGCAACAAATTTCCACTTTTTAAACTTTTGAACCCATAATTTCTATCGATTTCGATGATTCGAAGCAGTTAAGTGATAATATTTGGGATCAAAATTGAACGAAGAACTCAATTCGCATGCAGAAGTTCACTGAAATTCGTCATTACTGTGGGAAATCGGGCCATTTGAATTTTTCGATTATCACGAAAATAATTTTTTTAAAGATTTTTAGAATTCGTAAAAGTGGGCAACATGGATAGGATTCCTAAAAATATTTTACAAATTCTAACTTTTGATGAAAATATCGAGGTTTTCTTAAAAATAAAAGATTCCCAACTTCATATCCATTAGCTTTACTTGTGAAAAAAATTTGGAATCTTATAAAAATCAAATCCCCAAGACAAGGTCTTTACACTGTAATGTATGGAATATTATGTGAATTCATTCCTAAAGTAAAGCCTTTTGAGCTGTGCAAACATTTTTCCTTCAATCTTGATCAGATTTTATTAACGATTTCAATCCCGACAACATATCTTGTTCTAGTTAGATAGAGATTGTAGATTTTTTTTCATATGAAAATGTGTGCTTTGACACAGGGAAGAACTGTCAAATGTGCATATTCTTCATAATAAGAGATTTTGTTCTATCTTATAATTTCAAAAAGATGAAGGAAAATATCAGAACAATAGAATTTTCTGCAAAGATTAGGAAAATTCTACTTGATGCTACCTTTTAGAAAAATATAGAGTTGAATACAGAATTTTCGTCAACTTCTGCATGAATTAACAATGATTTCATTGGTCAATGCATCAAATATCGATATATAAACTCAATACTGCATGCGATGATACTGTCATTTTCAAAATTCTAAAACTAACGTGCTTGAATCTCAAACATTGCCGTTTTTGTCTTCCTACGAAACACATATGCAAATTCCATGTGAAAATTATAAGACTGTTTCATACTGAATGTTAGCTCCAAAGTCTCAAAGAGTTTTGATCTTTGGCATTCCATGTGGTTTTTAGATACACTGATTATGAATCTAGAATTGGGTTAGCCCTGAAGTTATCAATCGAACAATGATTCAATTTTTGGTCTAATAGAGTTGAAGTGATTACTAGGGCCTCAAAAAAGTTTTTTTACCTTTGAGCTTGAATAATATCAGAAAAATCTGTTTATCTAATCCCATTTCGTAGATAGCTAGTACTATTTTTTCCAATCTAAGTTTGCTGAATTTGTCCATATGTTAACAACTTCAAACGAACCTGTGGGATATATAACCTGAGCACGAAATAATTCTAGTAAGTATAAAATTTAATATCTATTCAAAACTATAGTAATATTGAGTAAGAGAAATCGTTGTACGAGTATTGTTTTTCACTGAAATTTAAAACTTTTTGAGAAATTTAATCGTAGCTAACGGTCAATAAGACCAGTAAAAGAAAATTGAATTATATCCTCAAAGAGTATATTTGATCGGATTTCAATAGCTATTGATGATCTATAGATTGTACTCTTCATAAATCATACTAATAATTTTATTAGATGATCTCTTTAATCTTGGGGTAATAATAAATTCTCGATATCAATCAAAGAATTGATCAATTTCGTAATCATAGTTAGAAAATATACCCGTTTTAACATCTTTTGGTGATCCGAAAAGTCTTTATTAAACTGCTTAAAGTCTTCGAAATCGATGAAAATTTTGAGCTTCAACATTGAAATAGGTTTAATTTGGTACATCTTTTGAAAAATAGACTCATTTTTTCGGATTGAATTTTTTGTTCGAACAACTAAATTTTATTTCCCAAATTGTCATGATTATCCGGAAAAAAATATAAGTTTTTTGTAAACACCTTTTTCGTATTCTTTTAAAAAGAAAAATCAATAATTCAATTTTTTTAATGGAAACAACTCAAATTCGGTATTCGGACCTATCAACCTGGTCTTCTTTCAATGAGAATGAGGCAGTGATCAAGAAATTAAATTCCTTCTTTCATTCGGAATCTGATTAGATCCAATTCATTCTGTCATGATGTAAAATGCATGAATAATCTCAAAATGTTAATTAACAAATATAATGCGACATTGATGACTTACTCTAAACGTAATTTACTTAAACTGTTATCTTACACATGTAAAGCTAAATTTTATCAGCCATGTTATCGATTTAGGAATTCAAAGAAAACACACAAATTTTCAAAAGCTAACTTATCTCTCGATAAAAATTTATTGTTCCAGTATATTTCGTCTTAAGATTATTAAAAGTAATAGGATTAACGGTAAGCCTGATATATGTGTTCAGAAAAACTATTCCTATGATCTTCAACTACCTTGATCTATTTAAACTTGTTCACCTTTTTTTAACTTTGGCTATTTTTGGAAAGTTTAGGTATTTTTTTCATTTTGCATGCCTTGCCACTAGTGCCCCAAAAATAATACACCTAGTTAATATGAATATGGGGATTTATGATTTTTACAAAATTCTTATTTTTTTCATCAAGAAATCGAATTTGATCGAGATTTTTTGGAATCTAGAACATTAGGCCCTCTTTCAGAATACAGAGAAAAAAAATTTAGAAAAAATCAATTTTTAAGGAAAATACGGCAAATTTGAAATCTTGAAGTAGCGCCAAATTCACATTCTTTTGAACTTTAAGTTGAAATTTTTTGCTGATTTCAATGTGAGAGAGTGATCAAAAGTTGAGTATTAGGATCATAATAAGACAAAAAAACCGATGATCATAATAAAATTTTTGATAAATTCGTCATTCTTCTGGGATCTTGAAATATCAAATTTTATCGACTTTCAAGTAGGGAAAATGATGAAAAAATCATATTTTGATTTTGACACGATTATGGGGTGATTCTCAAAACAAGATTCAGAATATTTGTTTTCTTTGACTAATTGTAATCCTAAAACTCAACCTTTGATCACATTGAAATCAGCAAAAACTTTCAACTCAAAGCTCAAAAGAATGTGAATTTGGCTGTAATTAGGTTTAAAATTAGCCGTATTTTTCTTAAAAATTAATTTTTCTAATTTTTTTTTCTCTGTTTTCTGAAAGAGGGCCTAATGTTCCTGATTGCAAAATATCTTGATCAAATTCGATTTCTTGTAAAAATCATAAATTCCCATCTTCATATTAACTAGCTTTAGTACTTTTTTGAGGCTCTAATTGGCACTGATGATGCTTTCAATGTATCTTTCATTTTTCCCAATTATGAATTTGGGTAATAGTTGATTAATAGTTGTACTTATTGAAGATTTCAGATTCCATCATGGATCAAAACAATTTTCCCAACGTATTTTTTATCTCCGCTTAATAAAAGATTTAGTAAATATCAGTATTATTTAGATTAGCATAAAGAAAAATCTTTTCTTTTTCTAAGAAGAAAGCAATATTCTAGAACATCATTCAACTTATTTGAATCTTAATGAGTCAAAATTTTTCAAAATCCAATCTGAAAAAAATCTAATTACCTCTAAACTTCTACAATTTTCCATTCATTTATCTCACATATTATTATGATTTATTACAATGTAGGGATAAGCTAGATAGAGATGATGCGAATATTTAATTTATTTTATCAGATTTTTCATATGCGCTTAAGCGATTTCAAGAGATAAGTTTTTGATATCGTCTCTATGATCTAATTTACCACACTTTATATATTTACGTACAATGAAAAAGTTTGATTTTCAAACTGCGTTTTTATAGAGTTAATTAGACTCTATCTAAATTATGTTGATAAGTTTTTCTCTTTGCAGCTATAATTTTTATCAACTCGTTACATAAGTAGGGCCTCAAAATTGCATATAATGCATTATTTCTTACAGTTCCACGTGACTAGAAATTCAAAATATTGATATCAAATTGACGATTGAACCCTATATTTGGATATATTTATTCTCACCGCATGGGATTCTTTTTCATTTCATCGATGTTAAAAAGCCCCTAGTCTTTTTTATCATTCATAAAAATTACTGCAAAACAAGAGGCGGCAGCCCCTCAAAATATATGCAGTTACGAAACGAAATTCATGCATTTAAGGCTCATCATGCATTTATAATTATTTTGGTTTTTCAGTAATACGATCAGTTTGAAAAATTATAAAGTTTTATTATAATGTAAACATAATGCAAATGAATACTTAGTATGTATCAACTGAATTGGATGTCGTTAATTAACTACGAATGGCTTGTAAATAGCTATAGAACATTTGTCATGTCATCTATAATAAAAAGACCAACACGATTCAAAGTAATGAATGATACTTATAGGAAAATTTGATTCTTTTTCACATCAAAAATTCTTAGTTCGTAGTGAGAATTCATTCAAGAAAAAAATTATTTTTGAATTCAGACTTTATAATATTGAATCAGATAAAAATATTAATTAATCATGAATATATGAAGAAGAACGAAGGAATTCAGAATACACGACTGAAAAAATTTTATTTTCATAATATTTTTCAATTGAGCAGTTTTTCCTATTTTTCTCATCTAGAAAGAGAAAAACTATGTTATTTTTACAATGAAATAATGATAGTCTGTTAATTTTTCTGTATTGATTTATTATTTAAAAATATTTGGGGCAAATTTAGAGGCTTATAAGCTCTCAAAACTCTTTTAAAAATATAAACAAAACACAGATTCAATTAAGGTTAAATCTGACATAAATCTGAGTAGTAGAGTATTATGAATGAGTGATTCACCTTGTTTATCAAAAACGTCCACTTAAATTCATAATTTGGAGATATATCAGAAAGAGATATATTTTACACCATATGCGCATTTCTTAAAACATCATCAGTGGTATTGGTTTCAAAATTATAAAAGTTAAAAATTCATTCAAGTTAATAATTTACAAATAATGAAAGAAATAGTAAAAGATGAATAAAATCAAGATAAAATGTAAGCTGAATTGATAGACCAGATGATTGATACAGATGACTGTAAACTTAGAAACAAAAATAATATTTGAATCTAACAATAAAACGAGCCGGAAAGAAGTCTATTCAATCTGACGAAAATTAGGCGACTTTTTGAATTTCCAAGATTAATTTTCTCTGACCTTTAGTACTTTAGAGTAGGATATAACATATATTTTTAGCAAGATAAACTGAAATTTATGAAAAATAATCTTTGAGCTATTTCGAAATCATTCCATCATGCCTGACTGAGTCGACTCTTAAAATGCTTCTGGTATGATTTGAGAAAAAGTTTTTTTTGAAAAATTTTAGAGACATTTTAAAATTTGAGATGGCACGATTTTTTAATTTTTTTGATTTAAGTTTGATTTGATAATTTTTGTTGATTTCAAGGTCTAAGAAGAATCAAACGTTATTTTTCAGAATCATCATTAGACGAAGAAAATATTTACTCTTATTCATTTTTGAAAAAACACACCGTGCGAGAGTCTACTTCCTATTTTTCGATCATTTTTACAGCTTGGAAATTGATAAACTAGAATGATCCAAGATCATTTCAAAATGACGGTATTTTTCAAAAAAATGAACAAGAGTAAATATTTTCTTTGTTCAATGATGATCATGAAAAATAACGTTTGGTTCCTCTCAAACCTTGAAATCAACAAAAATTTTCAACTCAAACTTTTAAAAAATTAAAAAATTGCGATATCTCGAATTAATAATAGATCAATCTGAAAATCTTAATAGCAGTTTCTATCTTTTATAAACATAAATGAATTTCATATTTCTCACAATATTAAACGTCCCCTATATGAATGATTCAAAAAGCGATCAAAACGAGTCTCATTGTAAGGAATAGACCGTTTTTTTTGTTAGAAATAAATCTGTATTGAAAAAAGTAAAAAGAAATTAAAGATAACATTTGTACAAAAGCGTAGAAGTTTAATATAATTATGATATGAGTAATACATCTTGGTTCGGTTAAAAAATAAAGAATAAAAAGAATAGATAGATTCAATCTTTGTTTTTGTTCGTTTTTGATAATAAAATGTGTTAGAATAACAAGTCTGAAAATTCAATTCGAAATCATTCTGGTAAAATCTCAATAATGTAGATCAGGATATAAAAGTGTTTTAGAATAATCGATTTTTGATCTTATATGATTCATAACACATTTTACTGAGTATAGATTCGAGTAAAGGAGTTAAGTATTTTGAGTTAAGATAATTGTAGAATGAGAGTAATATATTATCTTCAAAGGAGGTATTTCTTAAGTTATATGCTTGTTCAATTTTAATAAATGACTCATTGAATATTTTAATTATGAATGCGTATCTCCGTATCCATAGTGGATTGAGCCCTGACACTAAGATACGAGCGTTGTATGAATTTAAATCAGGATAAATTGAATATAAGAAACTACTTTGAGTTCTCTCTATATTTGATTTCTTCAAACATTCAGAATCAGGAACAAAGAACTTGACTGATTTATTTCTAGCATAATTCCTGTAAGGTTTTATTTCCTTCGTGTTACTCATGAATTCATAACAAATAAGATGATGGCACTGATATGAATCACGTAATTATACAATTGAAAATTGTATTTAAAACCCAAGGATAATTCAGTTTGATTCATAAGGATTTACTAAAACCTGAAGAAAAGACTCTTTAAATTTACAAATTCCGATGCGACTGTGGAGCTTCTTATATAGGACGTACGATTAAGAATCTAAATATTTCATAATATACAATCAAAAAGATGATGGAAGTGATAATAAAGAGAACCTCCTACAGCTCACGAAAGAAATACAACTAAAAATTGACCCGAAATCCTCGAATTCAATTATAAACGTATATCGGTTGGGGAAATTCTCCGGTAAAAACAGACCAATTAAAGTGGTCACTGATAAAAGAATTCATAAAAACTTCTTCATCAACAAAAATGACTTAACAAAATCAATGAATATCAGGATTAGTCGAGACAAAACAATACTACAACAAACGATTGCAATAGCTATTTATGTCGTGAGAAAGAACAGCAATCCTAACTCCATGACATCAATAACAACATAACACTGCTCGAAAAAAAACAAAAAATTTTTTCAGAAAATGGTGAAATTTAGATACGTTGCTCAGAATTTTACGCTGATTACGAATATACAAAAATTTCTTATGGTATGTTGACTACTTTTTGAGATATACTTCTTTAAAGTTTTTTTCAAAGTTTTGTTGTCAGGCAAACATTAGTTTGACATAACTTCTATAGTTTAT